>JAJTTS010000003.1:2046403-2114467 GCA_036971165.1 Arthrobotrys iridis
ACGAACAAAAACATCTCTTGAAACCACAAGATGAGTTTATACCTCGAGGCGGCTACCATCCTCGAATCGCCACAAACCACATCGCTCAAAGCGATCATCTATAACCCTTCAAAGCCGTTCAAATCGCCACAGCCTAAGCTTTATGCATTGATCGTGGAAACCCTAAAATTTCAGGATATCCTGAAAGAAGTCGTCGAAAATGCTGGTATACTGAAATTGGAGCGAAAGGTAGGAATTAGTATGGATGTCACCGTGCCTCGGACATCTTCTATTATAACGCCCCCCGCGGATGACTTCGTCGCTGACTTCGATCTCATATTAGTTAACACCGCTTCTTTCAATCTTGTTGACGCATGATCTTCTGCTTACGAAATCTGGGATCGCGACATCCAGCGGCCCTTTGAAAGATGCAATTCTACGTCACAAGGCACGACTGAATGCGGAGTTCACACGCGCCAGACTCAGGCGCGGTCATGCAGATGTCAAATCTCTCATTAGCGCGGTCAATGCAGAGCATAGCCGGGAATCAGAGGACGGGGTTACGACGACTTCGACTGGTCTGACAACGTTCAATCCTCGCTGGGTACGAGTAAATACCCTAAAGACAACGATGAAGGATACTCTGTCATCGTCTACCTTCGGAGATTTCCAAGAAGTTAGTGGTATGAGCGATATGTTCTTCTTCGCCGTTGTGCAAAAGTATTATTATTCTAAAGCCGAGCTCCTACCCAACATCTTTGCGATACACCCGTCTCATAACATCGTTACAAGCGAGTTGTATAAATCTGGGAAGATAATTCTGCAATCTGCTTCCTCATGCTTGCCGGCCATCATGTTGGATCCGCCCAAGGGCTCTACTGTAGTCGACGGCTGTGCAGCTCCCGGAAACAAGACGACCCATCTGGCTGCGCTGGTCGGGGCGCGTGGGAAGGTATTTGCCGTGGAGAGGGATAAACGGCGTGCTGACATACTCGAAAATATGGTAGCAAAGGCTGGAGCGGAGAGGATCGTAACGATACTTAAAGCAACGGATTTCACTACGATTACGGAAGGGCATCCGGCATGGGAGGCGAGCTATCTCCTGCTCGATCCTTCTTGTTCCGGAAGTGGTATATTGCAGAGGATCGACTGGGACATATCGAAGCTGAATTTACCATCCGGCGGTGCAACTTCCAGTCAACCGTCCAGGAGTTCACGGAAACGAAGGAGGGACGAGATGCCTCAGGAGGAGCTCGCGTTGAAACCTGGATCATCGGATGGGCAGCAAGTAGACGAAGAAGTTCAAGATGAGAATGCTTCCAAGGAACGACTGCAGTCGCTTTCTGATTTCCAAGTTGCGATCATCCTACACGCCTTTTCATTCCCCAAAGCTCGGAGGATAACGTATTCTACCTGTAGCATACATGCAGAAGAGAACGAGCATGTCGTGGTCCGCGTTCTGAATAGTAAAATCGCGAAGGAAAGGGGCTGGAGCGTTCAAAGCAGGGAAGAAAACCCTCTGTCTACCTGGCATAGGCGAGGACTGGTCGGGGAGTTTTCAGATCTCGAAGTCGGTTCCGAGGAAAAGAAAAAGGTTGCTGATGGATGCGTCCGGGTTAATAGAACGGACAGCCTCGGAGGCGGCTTCTTCGTTGTCTGTTTTGTCCAGAAGGTCGATGGTGAGGATCGATTGGACGGGAGTATCGGAAACTTGGCCGCAGCTCCTGTCCCAGGCAGCGAGTCTCCTCGTCGGGAGGCGGTGGTGAATTCCGTAGAAGATGAGGAGCAAGAGTGGAATGGGTTCTCGGATGGGGAAACCAACAAGGACGTACCCGCCGTTGTTGAGACGGCAGATGATGACCCGCTTCCAGGGAAGAGGAAGAAACAAAAGTCGTCCAAAGGCCAGCAAGTGGGGTCTGTAAAGATAAACCGACGATTTCAGAAGAGCAAGAAAGGGTGGTTGTAGGGTTACACGGCATGCTCTTTGAGGTCTAGATACTAGATGATCCCTTCATGTTGGTACATTGTGAGATGGAAGTTATAGAATCAACTGCATGTCGAGGAAACACCATGCAGGGAGCCGTCGAACTGTCCCCTCGATTTGATTGTGGGGCACAGAGGCGAACTTCTACCTCGCTTTGCTATCGATATATCCTATGTAACCTTCTCTCGTCTATCAACCGGGAAATGTACAATGATTTGAATCAGAATTTAACCCCCACATTTGGCCGAGGGAAAGCTCGGACTCGCTCACATATATATATAAGATGGTAGTCCACTACACTGAGGAAGAGACTGACACAAAGGAATCCAAGTATTAGGCTTGTGTCACTCTGTGTCTTCTAGGATCCAATCCATACCTAGTCTCGAAACCAATCTACCCTTGCTGTATACTGATCTGGTGATCATACAAGCGGGAGGTATCCTCCCAAGTCGCCATGTAACCTGTTGGAGGCCAATGGACCGTAGAGCTCTGCCAGCCACCTACGTCGAAGTATTTGTAGTTATAAAAAAAAAAAAAAGCATGGGCCAGATGAGCTACCTTCAGAGTAGGACCAGATGTATAAGTACTTTGTTTAGGGGTGTTTTTTTTTTTTATCTTTCAAACCTCCTCCTGATAAAAATAGATATAAGCCGTGCATCCCCAATCCGACGGGGTCTAACTAGCTTGCTTGCATTGAGACTCAAATCCGCTTATCTCGATGTTCGAATGTAACCTCGACCTTGGTTTTCAGCTAGTTGTTGAGCTTAGCTACGGCGTGATCGAGTCTGTTTACGATCTGATATCATAATTATGATTGACGGAGAGTGACCAACCCGATTAAAAAGTCAAGTAGCCGCCCGTGGTGGTACCGCATGGTTCGTCTCGACGTGGCTCTTGCGTGGAAATCAACAATAATTGTAGCCATGTTGTAATTTTTTTTTGATAGGCGGACTCGCGAGACTGGTAGCAGTGTATACAACAAACAGTATTTGGGCGGAATTCCGGAAGTATTGTAGGTAGCCCGTCCGGCTTGGTTGCAGGTCAAGTACTGATGTATACACGTAAGAAAGTACGTACTCTAGGATTAGTTAAGGAGAGGTGCGAGAGCTAAGACAGGGTATTATAATGTCGTGCCGCTTTTGTCGACATGTTTGTGCCGCTTGTTCATCGAGGGATGTCAACATATGATTCTTGTAGGAGGGTTACTTTTTACCACAAGACGCCTGTCACCACAACCAGCATGGTGGTTGCCTGTAAGTTTTGCCGGGTCAGACCCCCCTCCCCCCCGCTGCGGGACTTGGTCTGATATTTAATATGGATGAACATGCAGGTTAAAATAAGTGAAGATTGGAGCTTCCCCACGAAGCAGTCGAAACTCAGGGAGCTGTGCTTGGATGCATCCCGACATATGTTTGAGAATCAATCCGAACCATCCATCCCAGGGTGAGAATGCGGAATCACATCCTGCATTCAATTTACCTGCCATGCATCCTCCTATCGATAGTAATATCAATTATAAGCAGAGGAATTTCCGAAGAATGCGAGACGAGGCAAGCAAGCAAGCAAAGCAAGTATCCGGAATCCGAATAGTTAGGTCCACACACCAACATGTTAACAGGCGCCGTGGTTGAAGACAAGTTGACTTTCTCGATCGGTGTCTCCTAACGGTTTCAGTCGTTCGCCCACATTGTCACTTGCTCCTTTAGTTGGGGTTGCCGGGACATCCCCTTTTTTTTTGGGTCCGATCTTTCGAAGATCCAAATTTGGGCACCTGCGCGTCTTGGCTTGCGTGCTAGAAGTGGGTTTGAACAGGGGCCACCGTACGGCAAATTGGTCTGTCTGTCCGTACGTGTGTGTGCTTATAGTGGTGGTGTAGGTATGTATGTATGTATGTATGTATGTATGTATGTATGTATGTATGTATGCATGGACGAATATTAAATATTGCAAAATGTTAAGATCGAATCGGGGCGTCGATGTGTTTCGGACCACAGGATAATTCTTGGGCGTTGGGCGCTGCATGGTAGAGTTCTATAGCATGTGGTTCATCGACGAGGCGAATCCGAAGGGACGGACAGACCCTTGAGGTTTTCCCTTCGGATTGACGACGGATGATAGGAGTTTAAATGAATGTTGCGCGAAGCCAGGAATTTCGATAGCATCCTCTCATTTCTCAGGCCTGGGCTGTGCAGGCCAGACTGAGCTAGTTGAAGGTCCTTCTTCTTCCAGGGTCCCGATTCCCGAATGGAAGGGACCAGGACCAGGACGAAGACGAGAAGGGAGAAATTCTTCAACGGGCCATTTCGCAGCAGAGTATACTCGAGTATCATATCATCTCCATTCTTCCTGCGTCCACGCCCGATTGACGACCCACTGCCTGTCCCTTTGTCGGGACCCTTCTCCTCCGTCATACATGCTTGCGTACATCTCCCCTTTTTTTTATATTTCAGTTTTGTTCTGCTGCTGCTGGCTAACGGCACTGGCATCGTATCGTATCGATCTTCGATTCTAGTTAGTAGGCGGTATACCTAAGTGGGCACATACATACATACACATATACATACATACTTCTTGTAGTGGCTGCCGTCATTTTATTTTACTATTCCATCTTTTTTTATTATTTTAATTTCTTTTGCCCACAACCTCCCACACACACTCTCTCTCTTTCCCGCCGCCCGCTGTTCCCCTTCGAACTCTCCAACAACCATCCTCCCACAAACCATCACCACCTACGCATGTCACCTGCGTAGCTTCACAAAAAAAACCTTTAAATCGATTTTACATTCTATTCTAGATTTTTTTGGTTTTTGGTTTTTTTTTTTTTTTTCCCTCTGAAATTTTTACTTTTACTTTTTTTTTTTTTTTACTTTCACTATTCCCTTCGTTCTCTACCCTCTCGGCATCGCGGTTACATCGCCCACAGTCGAATTTTTTGACTCCCTTCGGACCACATCCACACGCCGGCATCCTCGATATTTACGATTTCGGATCCGTCTCTTCGATTGATTGCACTTGTGTTCTTCGCTCTTTAGTTCATCACGCAGTCCTCCTCTTTCTTTCCCTCTCATCAGGAGTTTCCGACAGCGTCGAAATCTTACTACTCGTTCCCACGGTTTCCATTCAATTCTCACAATCGCTTTTTCGTTCCTTCCTCTTTACATCATTCACATACACACACACACACCCTTTCGTTCTCCCGTTTGCACCGGGCGCACTCGTTTATTTCCTTTCTCCAGACACGCCGCAGCATCGCAGTGGACTCGGACGGCATTTTGAACAGTCCATTTTGCTATTGTTATCATCATCATCACCACCACCACCACCACCACCACCACCACCACCACCACCACCACCACCACTACCATCATCGCTATCACCATTAAAACTCAACATAGACACTACCGGTAGCAATAGCAGCGTTCCCATAGATGTCATTCTCTCGCAAGGCAAACTGTTGACAGACTTCTTTGGTGACCGACTCTGGAATATAACACCGATTCAACGGAACCCCCCCTTTTTTTCTTATAAAATAAATACCGAACAGAATCAAAACGGTTGGTTCTCCTCGGTTTAATTCTCAGGACAGCCGTTATCGCCTTTGTCCGAATCAATACACTTCTCCGAGTGCTATCTTTGGATTCATTCTCGCGTTCCGTTCCCAGGTCGAGGAAAATATCCGGCACGTGAACCTGCCACCATCGAATTTTAGCATTCGATTCGATACACCAGTCATAAAGAATATTAAACCGGTGTATTCTCAGAGGGCTTTTGAACTGGCGGCCCATCCAACCGGCATTTTGAGCGGGAATTGGTGATACCGTATGCATTCTTCCAATTCCCATTACTAGGTAGGTGCATACTAGTAGTCATTCTGATGCGACGACAATTCACTGTTGTCTGTTTGACCCCACTGTGCTCTGCCCTTCCACTCGTATCGCCCTGCATCCCCTCTTCGTTGAAGTGTTTTCTTGGGTTCTCTAGGTGAATTGCTTTTATCATTTTCTTCCCTTTTTTTTTTTTTNTTTTCTTTCCTTTTTTCTGCCCTTTCCTTTCCACTCTTCCCCCTTCTCACTTTTTTATTTCTCTCTCTTTCGCTCTTCGCCATCGGTGTTTTAAGCCCCAACGCTAACACAAAAACACCACAACCTCCCTTCTCTATCATCAGCTTCCCATACATCAGCCATCATCACCGTCCGTCCTCATTGATAAGCAAGAGCACCGCTACATCCACATTTCCTATAATCCCATCATAGAACTAGCTGCGAGTCCGTCCACTATAGCCCGGCCTCTCGCACCCACCTTGCCCCATCATCTCGCTCGCAGCTTAACGGCTTGCTATTGGCGGTTGCACGGAACAAATCCTGCGATCTAGGTCCTTCGATTGCCTTGCTCATTGTCTTCTCCCAGGTCACCGTATCGTGTCAATGAATTCGCAAACAGGTCCCAAGCCCGAAACCTCTTAGCAGGCGGACAATTTTCTCTAGCTTCTTCCCTTTGCGGATGCTAGTCCCTTCTCGACATCCGTAGTCATCGAAGAGAGAAAAGAAAACGCCCCCCCAAAAAAATACACCGCTGCTATCTTCCCATATCCTCTTCGTGTCTCTCTTTCTTTCCTCGTAAGCCCAAGCTTCCCGGTCGCTCGCCCTCCACGTCGGTCAGGAATCTTCGAGGCTGGCAAAGACAGGGGCAATAATTTTTAAAACATACCATTTCGATACCGCCTTTTTAGTGCAGAAGACTAATTCGACCCAATTCGACCGAGCCAGTTCACCTGTTTTTCGAACTTCGGTGCCCTCGATATAGATATAGATCAAACCAATACCATACACGCTGAACGAATAAGCCGGCATACGCTCACTACCATTACATAACATACATTTACTACTACACATCCTTCGATATTTGTCTCTGGCATTCTCACCAATCGCCGCTGGAGATACCATGGCAACTCTCGTTCAATCCACTACGACAAACAGCTTTCAACCTCAACCAGCCATCGCCTCTTCAGCCTCTCAATCACTCAACAACATGACATTTAACACACAATCGCACAATAATTTCCAACGGAATATGTCTTTCCCTCAATCCCAAACCGGTGGGGGTGCAATCAACGGCTACCGTGGGATTGCTACAGCTCCTGTCGCCCCATATGCTTTTAAGTCGACTCCGAACCTCACGACGAACGACCCTAAATTCCAGCCGAACAAGCAGGAGGTACGGGCGAGTGCCGGTTTCGATAACCAACCACGGCAGCGACAGCCTACCCCTCACACGAACACAGCTATTCAACAGACACCTTCCAATGCAACGTTCAACCCACATCAACAATCACAGAGCAATTCCAGACCCAATCCCGCATCACACGGAAGCGGTGCTCATGTGCCGTCGGCTCAACCAGCATCGGTACGACCATCCGCCGATAGATATCGCCGAAACGCGAAGCGATCGGAAAGCTTTGGTCATGGGGCCGCGGAAAACTCGTCTCAGACACCGGTGGATGCTATGTCCAATATGAGCATCTATAGCCATCCAGGTAAGGCCAGCAGTAGCCCAGCCCTTCCTCTGTCAGTGTCGGCTCAGGCGTCCACGTTTGGCAGTCGAACCTACGCCGAGGCGGTGGCAGTGGGTGTCAAGCCGATCCATGTGACTGGGGATCGGGCATTTAGCAAGGACGACTCTCTGGCTATGAAGCAAACGAACGCTCGTAGCAAGCTCCAGCAAAAAGAGTTGATGGATAGAAGAAGGTCCATTGGTGCTTTTGATCTGAACACACAGGTCGAAAACTCCACAGGCGGACTGCATAATGGCAATCCTTTCATGTTCAATCAGCCAAACTTCTTCCAGCCAACCCCGCCACGCTCACCTGCCACGGAAAATTCCTCTCCCGTTACATTTACCTCCCCTGTGAACTCCTTCCATCGGAGAGAAAGCTCAGACAGTATATCCTCTAAAAATTCTTCGAATGGATCGCAATCACAGAAGGTCAGTATTCCTTTCTCTCACCAATCGGCATTGTCAATCAGAGTTACAGTTTCTAACCTACCAATCCAGGTAAAGCAGCAGCAGCAAACCACAAGCTCATCTCCCGCCTCAAAGCAAGGTACACCAAATGAATCGAATTCGAGTGCTCGTGGTGGCTCCGACGCTAAAAAGCGATCAACCAACCCGTCACCTCTCTCAAAGCCAGTAACAATGAGCCCTGATCCAAATGTACCAGAAGAAATTAAAGAGCCGGAAGCAGAGATTGCCCCAATGAGGCCAAGAACTGGTGGCAGTGTTGCTGCAGATCGGCTAGCAGCCCTACAAGCTGAGTCTCGTAAAGGGTTCAAGTCAAGGCTGCGTAGGGCCTTTTCGTTTGGAAGTGCAGCAGAACTCAAGCAAGCAGCCGCCCTGAGCGCGGAAGACCGACAACGTTTAAGGCAAGAAAGGGAGGATGTGGAACAACAAAAAATAGCTGAGAGGCAAGAAGCTGGTGGGCTTGGAAACTCAATCTACTCCAATAATCAAGGAGGTATATTTTCCGGTTCCACGGACAATCTTTCGATTTCCTCCACTGCTTCTTCCGCTTCTGTGATGCTCCGGAAGATGGGCAAGGGTATGAAACGGGGATCTAGAAGTTTTGTTGGGCTTTTCAGACCAAAATCTGTCGTTGGTGTCCCGGCGGCATCGGGGCCTGTCGCTCCATCTGCCGCCGTGGAGCCTGCCACAGCTCAAGTGAGTATGGTAACTGTCGAGGCAGAACGGGAGAGGGTCAACGTCAACGCCAGTCCTCTAGAGCATACGGGGGGTGGGACTGGGTTCCCTAAGCTGGAACGCAACTCCCTCGATGCCGGAAGACAAGAGTCGGCCTCTGCTGATGTGAGTTCACGAAGGAGCATCGTCGGCGGTGAAAAAGAGCGGGCTGAAGTATTGGCGGCTGTCAAGAAAGGTATCCTTAAACAACCTGGTGGTTTATCGCCGGTAGTAAAACCAGCAACCGAGCTCCCTGCCGACCTGCAGCTTCCGCAGATTCCCACTATTTCTTCACAGCCTACCACGCCAGACGTTTCTGATGACCGAAAGGAAGCAAATGGCGATTACTTTCTTGCACCAAACGCCGCTCCCAAGTACACGGTACCGAAGAGCCCCTCCTCAAGCGCAATCTCCGCGCCAGTCACAAATCAAGAAATCACCAAAGCCAAGGCCTCTGTCTCCTTCAGCCAAAAGCTCACCTTCTACGAAACATGGACCAGCGGGGAATATGATCGTCGAGGGGAAATTTCTACTTGCAACAAATTAACACCAGCATTAGCTCAGCAAATTAAGGAAGAGCTCAATACATTCAAGATGGTAAGATAACCTCCCCGCTGGCTTGCAGTATCACCCCAGAAAGATACTAATATTTCAATAGGAAATGGAGGTTCATGAGAGCTCGAGAGTCTATACTCATTTCTTTTAACGACACATTCTCTCAACTTATTAGCTTTACATTGGCACGGAATCGGCGCAATAAATTTTTTTTTTTTTTTTTTTGAGGGCATTCTTATTTATGACCCTTTTGGTTCTTCTAACCCTGAAAAGGTGATTCGAGATGTTTCATGACCAGCACACTGCCGCTATACGTTTCTCAGCGACCCAGTTTACTCCTTTTCACCTGATGCTTGCAGACCCAGACCTTCTTAAGCATTATTTCAGTATTACATCGAGCATTCGCAAACTTTGCATCATTTTTTCCCAGTACACCCTTCGAGTTTGCTCCAACAGAACGGAATCGACCAGAACCACTCTCGGCCCCCTTATTCTCGGGCTTTAACAATGGTTCGTGGCCTAATGCAATAACTTCCGAATTGTACAGTTACTCTCACACCTTTTCCTTCTTCTTATACACTTTTCTTATCTCGTAATCACATACTACAATAAATTCCTTTTCTTCCTATCGTCGTTTCTTTCTTTGCGTTTGCGTTTCTCATATTGTGCTTTTAATCCATCAAATCTGGTTTCTTTTGTTGTTGAGGGGAGTTTTTTCTTCTTGTTGTTCTATTTCTCCTTTTGTTTTTTCCTTCCAAAGTGGACTGCTATAAAAGATTTCCTTTTTTCTTAATAATTTGATTTGTGGTCTCATCATTAGCATTCAGTCTCTCCTACTATTGCATCAACACTCCCTGCGATCATTCTTGTTAGAATAACGGGTGGAAACAAGGGACAAATATTTTGTAATGATATCTCTCCTTGATTCGATTCAAGTAACCTAAATCAGTGCTCAGGTCTGCCAACGTGGCTCAAAAATTATATGCTAGAGGTGAAAAAAAACAGTATACTTTTTTTAGAGGCTCCAGGGCGAATTGGGCCTGTTTTTCTACCTATTGGTTTACTGATACTTCAGTCTCGGAACCAATTTGATACCGCAAATCGCCCTGGAATTTACGCTTCAAAAGGTTTGCATATGGCGATACTTAACTACCCAGGCCTTTTGTAAACGCTAAGTTATAAGGTCATGCCTGGATCAACCAAACTACAAATACTCTAGTTTTATGGCTTGATTCGTATATATGCATAAGATATATCATTCAGAAAGCGATAGGCTTGATGGGAAATTCACATTGAGAGAACCTGGAGCACTAATTTGTAAATAAAATAAAATAAAATAAAACCTCTATCCGCTGGCTCAACAAAACATCTTTTCAATCAAACAATCAGCCAAAATTAATCAAATAGATGAGGAGGCACCGCTAATAGCATAAAGGCTCTTACAAACAGGAAAGGAAAGAGGAGAATTTGGTGATGTGCCGCATGGTGGGGTGATAAGAATATTCTTGTACAGATAATCGCTGGTTTCGCAGACGCTCGATGAACTTTCAATCGGTACACAGGCCATCGCAGCCCAGCGACACCGAATCACTTTGGCTTCGTGCCTAAAGGTACCGGCGGGGGGGCATTTGAAATTTCAAGGTTTTTAGGCTTGGGCGGTGGTGGTGGTTTCTTCTTCCCAGCTATTGAAGCCAATGTTGGAGAGCTTGGGCTTTCTCGGGCGGAATTGGGTACATGTCCATCAGAACTATGAGTAGAACCAGTCTTCGAAAGCCGCGAGGCTGCATCTCCCCATTTGGATTGAATCCCTTCCTTCGACGCTCCACGTTCACTGAGTTTGCCCCTAACAGAATCATCGACAAGGCCTGCTGCCTCGGCTTGTCGATAGCCTTGAACAACTTGATCTCCGTGTCTTTGGCGAAAATTGTCTGCGGTTTTTGCAGCCGCCGCAGCGTCCGACAGAGATATGCTCGTTGGGTCTTTCCGAGCTTGAGATATTGTCTTGAAAGCGGCTTGCTTCTGAGCCCATGTCGTCCCGCCCGATGAAGTCTCTGCCGGAGTAACTGAAGCTGACGCCGAAGGGGTCTTGAGACTCGAAAACCGACTGGAGAGCTCGCCTATCGTAGGTGGGGGTTTTGCAGAGACTGCACCCGGCTGAGAAGCTCCACGGGATGGCGGCGTGGGTACTTTCCGTAATGGCAGGGATGGGGACCCGGAGCCTATACCTAGGTCGGGAACAGATACGCCCACTTGGCTAAGATGTCTAGACGCTGCAAGTGTCGAAGGGCTAACACCAGGACCAGTTATCTGGGGAAAACTAGGCGGCTTCTCTTGCGCACCGACAGAATTGCTGGGTTGCCGACCTGGGAGAGGAGGTGGCTGGCTTCGATTCGGGAGTGGAGGGGTGGGCCGATTGGATGACGGAAGCGGTGAAGCTGATGTGGTCCCAAGGGCCCTCTTGGGAGGTGCTGGGAGCCTTGCGGTATTGATACCAGTGGTATTTACTTGAAAACCTCGAGAGCGGGGTGGCTCTTCTTCCACCTGCGCTACCATCGGTTCAGGAACGGCTGGCGCGGGCTCACCACTGAGAACAGATGCCTGGGTTGGAGGGGGAAGCGGTGCTTTTGGGTCTCGTTTTGGTGGCGCACCGAAGGAATAAGGGTCTTTCAAAGATGTGAGTGGCCGAGTGGTGACTGTGGAGGGGTCTTGCGATCCACTCTTTGTGCCATGGCCGGTCCAATTGGCCTAAGAAGAAGACTTGTTAGAATACGATGCTACTTAAGATTATATTACAGCTTGAGCTCCTTACCACTTGCTGTAGCCCCTTAAAGTTCTTGAAACGTTCATTTTCCCCAGACCTCGAACTATGGTTTGAGGAGCTGGACGATTTATCGGGATGCCAACCCCCTACGCAAGTTATGAATTATTGGATGTTAGAATAAGCAGGCGATGAGGAGAAGAGCTGAGAATAAAGGAAGGATTATTTGGAAATTGGACAGTACCTTTGGCGATTGACTTAAGGGAGTTCATGTTTTGCTGGTAGACTTGCCTTGCGCAGTAGTTCGATTGCTAGGTATCGATCATTATCGGACGATGCAATGTCGCAGTTGAGTTATATTCGGCTTTCGCGGGATCACATAATCATGCGCCACTATCCACTAGCCACTGTCAAGGTGCGCTTGTCGTACAGCCACCAGCCACAAGGCGGGCGACGACATCGCAACGCAACAACACAGCACTTAATGGAGACAACCTCATCAACCGTGACTTAGCTAGAAATTACCAGGTATATAGCTGCCACAATTATATAAATCCGTCTTCCTTCTTCCTCTCCCCTTCCTCCTTCGCCAACCCTTCCCCGACGCGCCCCAATTCATCATCAACGGAACTTCTTATCACAATTTTCACACATCAGACTCGCGACCCTCACACTCTCATTCCTCCATCATCACACTGCCACTTAAGTCTACTAAGGTAGGCCTCGCCGCCTCATCCCGACCTCTTTCCTACTATCCCTCTTTAAGCGAAATAGTCAAATCCAACACTTCATTATCCTCCATCATGGTTGGTCCCCCTTCCCCATTATCCCTGATCCTTGCGCTTTGCTCCTGCGCCTGCTCGAGGTTCACAACCCCTTCTTCGTAAGAGTCAAAAAAAAAAAAAACACCCCGTGGTACTGTTCCTTTAATTGAAAATCTGCTAAGATCAATTCAATCCACACAGGATGAATCAAAGCCACCTGTGATGAAGAAATCCTATAGCCTGAGGTCGCAACGGGAGCGGTGGTCTGAGGATCTCCCATTTCCTGCAGCGCCGCCAACGGCACGCCCTGATAATGCCCCTCGTCAACCTCCTCCACCATTTCAAAAAAGAACTTCCTTAGCTCAACAAGCCTCAATTCCAATCGTTTTCCCAGAGAAGCCTCTTCGGCAAACCCAATATCACAACACTCTAAGCAGTAAGAGAATAATGGTTCCCGATGATTCAGATCCACGGCTAATCAGTGCTACTCGTAGGGCGGAGCCCGAGAACACCCAGTCATGCTAAACCCCCAAATCAAAGCTCCTCACAAACGAGAAATGGAGTTCAAAGCCCAAAGCCAGATAATATGGTCAGAAAAGCGAATCTCGAAGACATTCTTGCCCAACTAGATGCGTCTCACAGGATCAAGGTTGGCCCAGTCGTATCACAGACCCGTCCTGGGGCTCGTTCCTACGAACAGACACCCTTCACCCCCAACAATAAGGGCATTTCTGGTCCTTCTTCTTCATCTTCATGTTCTTCTTCCAGTTTCGATCCAGCAATCCGCGTTCTTGGAAAGCACTCAAAGTCAGATGTCATTGGTCC
Organism: Arthrobotrys iridis; assembly: GCA_036971165.1. Classification (NCBI taxonomy): domain Eukaryota; kingdom Fungi; phylum Ascomycota; class Orbiliomycetes; order Orbiliales; family Orbiliaceae; genus Arthrobotrys; species Arthrobotrys iridis. The sequence goes on from JAJTTS010000003.1 coordinate 2,060,001, forward strand.
ACGAGCAGAGCGACCTGCTACATTGGGGGATTATCTCAAGACTAACCCTAAGTCTACAATGAATACGAAGCGCTCCAGTCACCGCGAGGTTGACTACCGAGCTTACCGCGAATCTCTAAAACGACCCAAGGTCTTTAGTTATTGTTCACAATGCAAGGGATTGTGGCCGAACTGTCCTTTATGTGGAATGATGAAACATGCCGGGTTTCGCGCCCAAACCCCTCCAAGTGAGGAACAGATGATTCGAGATAATGCCGCTTACTATTCAAAGCTACTGGGACTCGGCGAAGACCAGAAAGCACAAGCCAAACCATCAAGGAAACGAAGGGAAACGACGTTGCCCACATCCTCTAGGGACGCCTCGATCTATCCCGGTGGAGTCCGGCCAGTGTGGGACCCCCCTCCTGAAAAGGACCCTGTATTTTCTTCGTGGGACCCGAACGAGACACCAAATCACAAAGTGCTCTGGGACGAGACTTTAACACCGCAAGCTTCGGTTCCCGACACTCTATTACACAAATCACGGATACTGGCTCCAAACCGTCCTAAAGACAAAACATGGGAAGATTTTCAGTCCTCATTACCGATTGGACATAAAGATAAACCATTTAAATCGAAGAACAACATATCTTTCGCTACCCAATCTTCCGGGAACTTCCAGAATTGGGCGGCTGGTGAGTCTCAATCGCCTCCGGTATCACCAAAACCTACACAAACGGAATTAGTTCATCGCGAAGACTCTCCTGTTTCAATAGGAACTTCAGCTTCAAAAATCGAGAGCGAACTCCAAAATCCTCTCTCGAACACGGATTTTGAGATATACAACGTTCAGGATGCTAGAGAAGATGCAGATATTTCAGTCATCAGCCACTTCTCGTCAAGTAACTCTATCAACTCCTTCAACCCGGATAATGCCCGGTACAAACCAGTTGGTAAGGGGATCAAAGACTCAAGGTTGAATCGTAAATCCCCAATCGCAAAGCTCCCGAACGAAATAATCACCCACATCATTCGTATCATGCTTGAGGACGAAGGTAATCCAACGGGAGGACCGACAGAAACAGTCTATGAACAAGAATCTTCGCTCCAAAATCGAAATCTTCAGCTCGACTCCATCCGCAAGACTAGTAGTTTGTGGCGGTATTTATGTCAAGCGGAGCTATACCGATCTGTTCCAATGACATCTTCCCGTACCCTGAGACAGTTTTCTGAATGTGTGACAAAGCATCCCGAACTCTCTAGGCTTGTCAGAGAAGTCAAGATCTCAATTCCCTTTACGACCATCGACGGTTGGACGCCTCGAGAGATTTCACGTACGGTCGACGAAGAGAGGTCCATAGCTACCATGTCAGCAAAGTATCTAGGTTCGGTAATCGCGAACTGTCCAAAACTTTCGCGCCTTGACGCTAGTTTCGCTGGCTCTTTACATAGTCTCTCTTTTCTTAACAAACCCCATATCGCACTAACCCACCTCTCGCTTGAAGACTACCTACCGAGGAAGAGCGATGTCAAGCGCCTAGGAAAGAATGTGAAGTGTTTCCCTAATCTGCAATTACTTCAATTAGAATCCAGTCGTGAGCGCTTAGCGGAATGGAAAGATCTTACAATCAATGGTGGAGATTTCTTGAACCGCAGACTTTCGCTTACTTCTATCAGGTTCAAAGATTTCCCGGTGCTCGATACATTCTTAGAGCTCGCCCTTCCCAACTTTCCCTCCCTCAAGACACTTCACATCGAACGGTGTCCCGGTGTTACTCCAAACGGTACGATTCTGGACAGTGAGACATATTGTTGAAGCGTACTGACACTTGTTTAACAGGTCTAGCCAGGACCATCACGAGTCTCGAGAGTCCCAAGCTTACTACCCTTATTTTTATCAGATCACCTACAGAAATCGTTGGGCGTAAAATCAGCAATGACAACTCTCACCTCTGCGAAGCCATCGCTGGCAAACTCGGATCAAGCCTGGTCAATCTTAACTTGAATACAGTTCCTGTTTGCGAGAAACTTGGTTCTAGCATTACCAATTGGGCCCAACTTCAGAACTTACTCATCCAAGGGAAGGAGTTTCAAGGCTGTAGCTCAGATACAACTGAGGGAGATGTTCAAGCTGCCATGGCCGTTTCTGGCATCGTAAATTTATGCCTTGATTCTTTTGTCTATTTCGGTAAGACTCTTTATTTCAGTATCAATCCATAATTAGTTATACCAGCATTGACTCCGGCTTTCAGGTAGGCGATGAGCGAGTCATTTCGGATCCGACATCCACGAGCTCGTCAACCACGTCTATTGGTTCCGTGCCTTCTAGAAGAACACAGGCCTACATTCAAACAAACGACAACCTTAACATTTTTTTTCGTGGGCATGGCGAACGGCGAATGTTTACTTCACTTCCCGCATATCTTAATATCCTTCTAACGTCCCTCTTCAGCCCTAACCCAACTTTTTCTTTTCTGCTGTTGGCGGTTCTTTCTGAACTGCGCACGCACGACGGCATGTGCTCTCCACCTCTCTTTTTTATGTAACTAAGTAACTAATTGCACCCTCATCCTCAAACTTCGCCATCTTTTTTCACATGCAAAGTCGCATATGTTGTTTAGATATTTCTCTCTTGTTTGAACCTAGACACCATCTTGCTTTGCACTTGTAAAATACAAGTATGTGCACTTAGAATGTATTATAGTCCGCCATCGTCTATTTAAACATTAACGTTCGGCCCTGCGATCCCGTGGTACAGCGTGTCGCCCGTGGCGAAATGCGGGTGCTCCCATCCTTGCGCAACGGCTATTCCAGCGGGGTTTAAACAATTCTTCTCCCCACGGCACCATCCTCCTCCTGACATTGCCTCCTCCGAACAAACAACAAAAGTCGATGACAAACTACGCACCCATGTAAAAAAATGTGCATCGGACTTCACGCAGGTACGGGCCAAAGAATCAGGGAAGAATATTCATTCTGAGCAGGTCGTCCTGTTAGCGCTTGCCTGCTGAGATTTCAGTGGTAGTCCCAGGGCTCTGGCTCTTGTCTTTCTCTCTTTCTCTCTCCCACGAGCAAGGGACGGCACAGCAGAACTCAATCGACGACCGATGGAAGCTCGTGAGCTTGCTGGATCTAAACGCCCTGGACCAGACCTCGAAGAATCATAGGACGAATTTCGGGGAATAAATTTCCACAGCGCTTGGGCAAGGTCTACCAAGAAAGATGGCGCACTTATCTCGCTAAGATCGAGAATATCTCGAGAGGGACATCACAACCACGGACGGTGCAACCTCTTCCACGCTCTGCCGGATAAATTGATCGAAGGCCCATGCGTGCCCGTTTATTGGTTCGATCCAACGAAGCCCAAGAAAAGTTGGTCGGTGGCAATAAGCAAAAATCACGGCTGTTGGTGATTCGGCATCAGCCGGATTGTTCTTGTCGAGGCCACACGGCGCTTAATCTTCACCTGCTGTTGGCTGGAGGCACTGCTGATGTTCGCACTTCCTGGGAGGAACAATGCCTCATTGTCCACTGGCCCCTCCACCAATGCGAATGCAAAATGCAATACCCTCAACTTGGCCTGGTCTGGCCGGGGGCCCAGCCCATGTCCCGCTTTTCCTGTCTCTCCAACCTTAAGAAACCACCATCGTTCTTACCAACCAGCCGCTCAGCCAATGGCAACCTGCAGAACGAGTGTGTCGACCATCAGTCCAAAGTCAGCTGTTCCAGTTCCTCTCCTCACTTCTGCACCATCCCATCTTCTTCATCTCCTGGCTCAGCTGCAATTTAAGTACCTCGACAATCCCCATTGTATGCTTCAGAAACTTTTTCCTGTCCGGAGGGTGGATATTTTAAATTCTTCGGGATCTGATCTGACAGCCGGCTGCCATTCGATTCAGTCGACCCGCAGCCAACGGCGCACTCGGTTTGATTTCCTTCGTTTCACCAAACCAACCGCCGTCGCCGTCGCTACTGTCTTGATCCTTCTCCTCAAACAGTACAAGAATCGCCCCTGACTAAATCATCAAGGGACATCACTACCTAGACCTTGTTCTTTAGCTTTGTCGCTGGCCGACAGACTCTGCATTTTCCGACGTAGAGTCCGATACACTGTTAGCTTCGTGGAACCCGCAGCAACACATCCAGCTCGCTCCTCCCATGTGCGGTGTCTTCATTTGACGATTTCCACACCAATATAAAATCAAAGAAAACTTCACCAAAAACCTCAATATATATTGATGACCGTATCCCAAACTCAAAATGCGGCTGCTTCAGTGTATTTTGTTCTTTTTTCTGTCCCACCTAGGTAGGAACATCGTATTCCTTGCATTCGATCGTTTCGGAAAAGCTAACAATCGATAACTAGCGAGGCTCGTCTGCTCGCAGGCTAATTACTGTGACCCGGGTGGAAAGTTTTGCGCATCAGTTGTCATGCCCTTAACAACTGCTCATGATGACGATGGCTATATGCTCATCAGAGTTACTGGTGCAGCAGCAAAAGGGTGGACAGCGATAGGAATCGGAAATAGGATGGCTGGTGCCTTGATGTTCATTATCTATCCCGGAACCGCAAGTGCTAACGTCACTGTGTCTCCGAGGTTGTCGACGTAAGCTACTCCTAATTCTTATATATTTTTGTCTCTGAGTGGTTCGCTAACAAATTTTCCTTGATATTGTAGTGGTCAGGTCGCGCCGCACTACTACCCTCAAACCGACGTTTCCATTTTGGAAGGTTCGGGTATAGTAGACGGCCAGATGACAGCACTTTTCACATGCAGCAACTGTAAGCGGTGGGCTGGCGGCCACTTGGATGTTACAAGCCATACTTCGACATGGATCTGGGCCCAAAACTCGGGACAGCACCTTGAGAGCAGCGCTTTGCAGGAAAACATCCAACAGCACGACGAAAACTCATATGGCATCTTCACCCTAGATATGACAGTAGCCGTGGTCGATGATCCGAATCCACCGGCTCCCATTCCATTGAACCCCGGAGCATCAGGTTCTCTCTACACAGTCCCCAACGAGCTGGTTACGAAGCGGAAGAATTACATTATAGCTCATGGTATGTAATCAACTTGCACCGATAAAGTAATATAACCTGCCTGTTTATCTAACTCACTTTTATATAGCCGTCGTTATGAGTGTTGCCTTTGTTGTGTTATTCCCCCTGGGTGGTATCATCATTCGTCTCTTGAGACATACTATCCGCCAGGCGGTTTATGTCCACATCACCCTACAAGCTCTCAGCTTTTCTCTGGCGATAGTCGGGCTGGCTACCGGGGTCATGGCAAGCGCCACCCTCGAGTCGCATTTTCTCTACTCGCATCAGTTCATCGGGGTGGTCGTTATGGTACTCTTATTCCTTCAGATAATTCTTGGAGCATCCCATCATATGATGTTTAAGGTAAAGAGGAAACGGACATGGTTATCATACGCCCATATCTGGCTAGGGAGGTCTGCAATCATTATGGGCATTGTCAATGGTGGTCTCGGTCTTCCTATTGCAGATGCTACTCTTCCGCCAAAAGCTATATATGCTGGCGTCGCTGCCATTATATTCGCCGTCTATCTGTTAGGCTATGGCGCAATAAAACTTTGGGAACACAAGATGGGAATCGGAAAGAAGGACAAAGAGGAGATAAGGGAACAACAACTGGCGGCCGCGAGACATGCCGCAGACGGATTCGACGGATTTGAACTCCAAGAACCGGAAGATAACAAGCGTTATGAACCTTTTATATACGAGGTTCCTGGCGTTTTCACCATTCCTCCAGCGCCCCCAGAGCTGCCACAGGAAGTTTACATCGACCCTTATTACAAAGGCGAATACCCGCCCCAGACCTTTAGCCCCCAACCATTGTACGCGACACCTCAAATGGACGAGTCTCCGCAAATTATAGCACAACCATTCGCTGGCGGAGACTCGCAGCACGACCTTGGTATCTTCCACGATGTCAAAATCAAAAACTGATCGGCTCCATACCCAGCTATTTATACATTAATAAGAAATATTTGATATCACCTATCAGCTACCACTCGATCCTTACACCATTCCATTCTTCGACAACCTCGTCACACGCAGCCGATCTCTCCTTTCAAGTAGCTGCATTTTTCGTGCTCTAATTTAGCCGGCGTTGCTTTGGAGTTTTTTGATTAATTTTCTGTTAATACACACGGACTGGCGTTATGGTTTCCCTTGATATATCCCCTCTTAGCTCTGCGACCACAGGTTCCTCTTCATAAAGAGCGTTCCCGTGATGATAGTTAGATACCTAGCGACGACTGATATGTTCTGAATTCATACCACTGTCTAGCGGCGATTATTGTTATTTCTATGTATATACATGCTCTAACCGTCCGACAGCTCAATAATTAATTCTAGTACTTATATATCTTAAAGGCTTTGCCGTATCTAAACTTCAATTACTTTCATCAATGCACCCTGCCAAATTTTGATCACTAATATTGGTAAAGAAAATAAAATAAAAAAAACCGAAAGACTGGCCGTCACAAATCTTCATAAGGACATGCAGGTAAAACAAACACCGTACTCCCAGCCTATGCTGAAGCGATACAGGATCTAGACCGTGTATCGGAATCTCGAGATAACCGTAGCAACAGCTATCATCGCAATAATGGTACCGATAAAATAAACTGATAGCTCTTCCGAAATTATGGGTTCGTAGTGAGTGGCACCTTGTCGGTTCGTGAAGAAAAGGTATATTATCACGAAAAATACCCCGATTGTAGGGATCCTGCTTAGGATACGATACATGACCCACCGCGTCCGCCTGTGGATAACCTATTTAATCATTAACAGATTCACGGGAAAGTCGAGGTTCCTCTCTGAAGGGGCGTTGCTTGTACGAGGAACATCAGAATTGGTACCTACCAACTGCGCTGCTGCATGGATCTGATCCATATCATCACAATTTTAAGACGCTCGCGGACACTCGTGGACACTAAGACCAGATACTTTTCCCTCTCGTGGACTGGGAGCAGAGTGGCGACCCAGTAGGGGAAGATAGCAGGATCTTGCGGAGGCTGTCCATAAGAGCTTAAGATACTATCTGCGAACCAACCGGTAGAGTCATTTCGCATGGAATTCACAAATTCTAGCCCTTGTCGATGTAGCTCGTGGGTTGACAAGTGGGATAGACTGGCGAGGGTTGTGGGATCTCCAGGGATCACACCGAGTCTCCGTTCCGCAGCCTCCATATTCTCTTCGTCGGCATAGGCGATATCTTCAACTCGTTCCACCTGGGCCATCGGATATTCATCCTGCCATGTGTAGGACACAATTTTGAATCTGTAAGTTCCGATGGTTTCTATCAAGCTTCGACCATCCGGAAACATTTGCAGATTGGTTATATAGAGCATCGTGCCGTATCGGGTGAATGGTGCGTCGAAATCGCCGTCTGCCAATGGCGCAGCCCCTCGCCGATGAGATACCATGCCAAAAGAGCGACTTCCGTCGTTGATGGCTCTTTGGAGCATGAGCCGATATCGAGGCTCGAATATGTGTAAGAACATGGGTACTCGAGGGAAAGTCATGGCGCAAGCGAAGATCGGGACTGTGTGACCTTTATCAGGGAGATCTTCTGCGGCTTGTTCGTTTCTGATCGCCACGTCGTGGGGATATAGATTTGACAGCAGCATTCTTAAATGCCTGCTCGCTTTCTCTCCTACGATGGTTTTGTAGGGTGATAGCGATCTACGACAGAAAGGACACAGGTTTGAGTGGTCTCTAACCTGCCCGAGGCATCCTTCACAGAATGTGTGACCGCATGATGTCGTTATAGGTAGCTGAAGCAGACAGTAGCAGACTTGACAGTCAAGTTCGGGGCGGATGCTGGAAAGAAGCTTGGCTATCAATCTTCTTTCGTGTATTGTTGCTTCGTTTTGAAGCTGCCGCCCATCTACCGAGACCGGAAAGTCGGCATCGAACGGTAAAAGGCCTTGCCGCGCAAGAGCATATGCATCTAATACGCCGATCGCTGAATCAAGTAGCTGCGATCCGGGTGATGTGGCGTCCACCTCCTCTAAGCTCTCGTCCGTCTCACCTGGAAAATATTTCGGCAGTAAGGAATCATGTTCGGTCGACAATACATTATCAACTGCCGCGAGCACGTTCGCAAGTGTTATATCCAGGTTGCAGTCAGAGAGAGAGTGCTCTTGTCCGCCGCATGACCTGAAAGGACATACAAATCCTCTCTTCCTATTCGGCAGATTCGGGTATGAGATATTTTGTCTTTCGTGGGCGGAGGGCAGACAGGAACGGCAGAGCGTCTTTCCACACGGCAGAGCGAGAGGCTGTCGGAGGATCTTATGGCAAATCTCACACTGAAGCAATCGTATGAATTCCCTCAGACGCAAACCACCACCACCACTAGCACCGGACCCTGGGTCGGAATCCGTCTGTGATGAACTCCCGTTTACATCTTTCTCCGAGATGATCTCAGGCTGATTCTGGGGATCCGAGGCGCTCTTCTGGGGGCCGAGCTGGAGCCTTGGCTCGGTATCCGAATCGACATTCATCCAGTAAGGGCAGTAACTGCCATGGCGATCCTGGCGTGTAGATGGTTTATTGAAAACTACCCTCGACGAAGCAGGTATGATACCTGAACGTTCTGTATTTGATGGATATATGTGTATGTATATATATTTATATATCTATATAGATAGATAGTTAGATCTCCGCGGATATTTATATGCCCAAGAGACGGATGATATATTTTGTGTTGAGAAGGTTGAAGATTTCCAAGATGGGGCAGTGAATATGCAGCAGCGGTCGAGATCGTCCGCGGTCCAAAGTCTTTATATCAAAGCAGCCCGGGTGAAGTTGACGATGGGCTGGGACAGTCATGGCGTGCAGGATCAGATAATCAAACCTGGGATCGATACTTATGTAACATGCTGACGCCCGGTGATCGAGCCATACGCTGCGGATCGGAGTTCCCCAACTTGGCTAGCAGAGGCCGTTAAGTCGGGATGAACCCCTACCTCAGTCCGGGCATTGGTGCCCCCCCATCTAGCTATGTATTCTCCTGGTCAGCTGTGGGCTGTCTTGGTCATGACGTCTTTGATATCTGGTATGCAGCTTTTTCTTTTCTCATTCTCCCGCCCGACTCCCATGCGCCAGCAATTAAAAGGACATGAAATGACATACATGACAATATTTCCACCAAGCGAAGATCCCGGCCAAAAGGTATATGTACATACACGAATGCATCCAAGCCATGTGAACATCAAAGCAAAAATAATATCTGCGACGAAGGGCAAAGAATCAGAACGATAGACTACACGGGTAAACAGAATCTCCGGCACGGATACAACGAGAAAATTGGAACCGGTCCTTGAAATATCAACATCTCGAAAGCTCAATGCTGCAACCGCTCTTCGCCGTCATCTCGCTCAAGATATGTGGAGCTGGGGAAGCGGGTTTGGGTTAGATTCTCCATCCACTGCACCATTTGGCTCAGATCCTTTTGAGTGAGCCTTTACAACTGTATCGACACATTTACGTTCAAAGAGCTCTAGTATGAACCGTCTGACAGGTAGTCGGTACCTATAAGATTCCAAAATACGCAAGGCTTGGCAATAAACGTCAGGAGACTGGAAAAGATCCGGGTGGGTTTGCTTCAATCTAGAATTTCGCTCCCGATTAGCCAGATTCCCAACCGAAAATCTAGATAAAATAAATCAAAACCGGGCACCCTACTTGACAAGCTCTCTTGAAGCCTCGTTTGCTAGTATGTGGTTACTGAGATTTGTCATCGCGATAAGTAGTTTATGGAGAAGGGATTCGTCGACACCAGCGATTGAGTGTGTAGTGATCCTTCCGCTTGGGTTTGTTTCGCCGGAAGTAAACTCCCAGTTTTTAAGCTTCGCGTATATTCGTTAGCTTGACATCAACTCACCACCAAAGATCAGGCTGGGGCCTACCGAAAGCAAGCTGTCTAATTTCTTAGGGAGACAATAACCAAGAAACTCTCCCATATCAGTGACTTTGGCATCCCAGCCAAACCCATCGAGTAGTTCCAGTCCGCTGCTGGTGCGGGAGATCATCCCAATGACGAAGAAAGCCGTGCCCTTCAAAGATAGAACTTTCGAAGTCTCCGCTATGGAAATTATATCCTCTACAATATCAGAATTTTCAATAAAAGGTGCCCCTGAGGGTAATGATCCAATGTTGCCAATGGCCCACAGGCAACCTTTCACTTTAGTAACGATTTCGACATCCTCGAATTCACCGCCATTCTCCTTTACGAACATTGCGAATTCTTCGAAATGTCCCTTTTCCTGAAGTAATCTGCAGCCTTCTTCAGTTTTTGCGAGTTCGCGGTAAAAATGAGGTGGGACATATCCAATAGAGTCCGCATCCGGAAAAGAGGCGGGTTCTTGAGCGGCCCCAGATCTCTCCACATCTGCGAACGCCCGGGCAAGCGATGCCTCAACCTGGTCGACATAAACATCATTTCTTCCCTACGCTCGCAAAATGGGTTTTTTGTGAGCTTCCCATTCACGTTTTCGGAAGGGGCAAAACATACATGAAACCAATCATCCATTTCACGGTTGATATAATCCAGTTCGTTGAGGTAGTGATAACCCACAGAAGTTGAGAGGAACCTGAAATTTCGAGACGAGGTATAAGTTTGGGCTAAACTTGTCGTTGGAGGCAACGGGATACAAACCTAAGCAAGAGGGGTGCACCAATTTCCCCCAAGTGATCGAGAGCTGGGCGACATTGAACCACATATTCGAGCGAACTTTTGGCATTGCATGCTTCCTCTAATATCTTGACCGCAGTTTTACAAACTTCTACATCTGGGTCATATAGCTGCGTAACTAACAGGCGAATCGCCCACTGTGACGTCTCAGCAGACTTTATTGTCGCTATGCTTGGAGGCATTAGAGGATTCGGTGGCGGCCGCCGGCAGCCTTCAACTAAGCTACGTAAATGATTTGTTGCAAATAACCGTACGGCCTAGATAGAGCAATTTGTTTAATAACAGTAACCCTCCTGTTCAGAGTGATGACGTACCCTTGGTCCAGTAGTAAGAGCCTTTGATAGGATAATGCGGGGATGACCGTCACTGCAGAATTCAGGCCGTTAGAGCAGATATTCAGCGGAAGAGGCCGCAAACACCTACGTTGTAAAATCCATTGCAGAGATGAAATAAAACATAAGGTCGTCTCTACTTCGGAGCTCACTAATATGATAGAACATGTTGAACATCTTCCATCGCTCCATCATACTGAAGAAATTCCAAGTTAGATTTCAGAGGCTTCATGAGGACAGAGCCAACGTACGCAATTCCATTCGGATCTGTACTGAGAACACCGAGGAACATAAAATAACCAGAACAGAGAGTGTCCTGCAGCCGAATCTTGGAAAATAGAGGTTCTGGGGATGTTATCCCACTCATCGGATCTAGTTGGGCCAGGCATTCTGCGATTTGACGGAGAACTTTGTGGTCTGCTAGGTATTTAACACCTTCCGGGTTTTGGAGAAGAGTATGGAATAGAGAACAGCCTAATCGAACAAGTCGAAGATTTGGTTTTGTGTTTTTTATTTCCGAAAATCGATATTTGAAAGGGCGGAAAAAGGACATTAGTCGTTTTAGGAACTTGGTGCCCTTTAGAGCCTCATCCAAGCGTTTTGGGTTCAACAGAGAGCCTTGAACCAATTCTAGAAGGGCATCCATTTTCCATTTCGTGTGGTTCTTCGTAGTGAGAATCTAAGATAGCATAGTTAGCTCAAGGAATATCCCCAAAAAGTAAGGTTGCGAATGTAGATACCTGCGAGTCGAGGATAAGGCTTCGGAAATGTGGTTCATCAATTTGTAAATTGAGCTTGAGTTTCACCTGTTCGACCTGCCTTGCAGAGCCTGTTCCATCATCTAGGGATTGCCTGGCCGTATTGTTTCCCCCATGATTACCGGTTCGTTGAAGAGTCCTATTCAGAGAATCTATCTGGTAGACAGCCGAAGTTGCTGTTTTCCTTGCTAGATTGTCAAATTGAGAAGCGCAACGAAAAAGGCTGGGAAGCATTTGTAGCCGTGTATTGATATCCCGCGGTAATAGGCGATTAGAAAGCTTCAGGATTTCTCCGACGAGAAGAGTGGACTTCCTCACAATAGCTGGATCTCCATCCTCTTCTTCTAGTATTATTAGTAGAGACTGTTCTATTTAGCGATGTCGTTGCGCGAATATAAAGCATACGAGAAACGCTTACATCAAGAAGGCCGGACTCGGAGAATATCGCAAGAAGCAGTGCGTTGAAATGATCAACTAGATTTACCCTTTCTTTATCTTCAACTAGGGGCAAAGTCGGCTCAAATATTTTCATATTTGCAACCCGGCCGTAAGCTAATGAATGGTCAGTTCCGAGTCTAATCCACTAGGACGGATCAAGGGACTTGGCCTAACTTGTCAGTCGCCTTCCTGCAAGGAAGGTTGAGGACCATGATGGTGGCTTTATTCGGAAAATATCAAATAACAGCTCTAAGACAGTATCCTACGACTAGGTTAGATTGGTGTAATACTTTCAATATCTATTAATAACTGGAGACTCTTACCCTGACTACAATATGAGGTATCTTTAGAGATTCTACCAGAGACTTCACTGTTCTTAAGCCATACATCGACAATGCGAGGACGCCTTGGGTTCATTAGTACAAAAGGCTTCACTTTAGGTGGCAGGAAGCTGTCAAGAGTACCTGGCCAGGATTTAAAAACCGAACTTATAACTCTTGCACATGATCTCAATTTATCATCGCTTATTGTAGCCTTGGCATACGAATCCGTGAAGGATGAAAAAACAATCTAGAAGCATCGCAGTTAGACCTATCCGCAACGGGACATTATAGAGTCAGGGGGGGTTGTTGAGTAACTGACTTCTAGGTCATGACCAGGCCGGATGTATTGTCTTGTATTTGGCATATCAAGAAGATAAAGAAATGCAACGACGATGCAATCAGATAATTCCGCTGGCCCATCTGCAAGCACTTGTGCTAGTATCCTAACTGCACCAGCTGCAACCGCCAACGCGGGTTCAATAATAACTAAAAATAGCAGTCAGTTAGCAAATACATTTCCGCTGGGGGTTGTTGGAAAAACTCTTACGTATTTCGGCAAGAGTTTCTATGCACATAGCTCGAAGGCGGTCATCGCTCTGCTCTGCGCAAGAAACAAGAGCCCTAGCAACCCCCCTTGATATCTCCTTTGCCCCACCGGGGATCTCAAGGAAAGAACGCACAAACTTAAGGGCTTGTTCCCTTTCGACGTTGGACCGCGCATCCGAGCTTGTATGATCTTTAGCTAATGAGCTTCATTCGAGCCATTAGCTTCCTCACATTTTTCAAACCGTCATACAAGGATTTAACATACTTGATGGCTATAATGTCCGTATTAAGCTCTCTGATCGTCTGAAGTGATCGGATGTCCGCAATTGAGTATCTAGCAACCCTATACCCAGCAGATACGACATCACGACTTTCGTGAGTTAGCATAAACTGGACCCGCTTCCCGAAGGCTGACCATTCCAAATCGTATTTAAGAGACTGGTGCCTTTTCAAGAGATGGACGAGAGTATTGGCTTTCTCAACGTATATCTCTGGGCGTTGTCCCTTCTCTTCCAAAGACTGGAGTATCTCCGAAAGCGACCATGTCGGCGATTCACTAGATAGTAGCTCCTCGCTGATGGCTGTCCCAATCGGGGTGGTAATTCCTGGTGGTACCGGCAGCAGAGGTTCACCGCGAAACTTACTGGCCATCCTAGTTCTCGATTCGGACTGCTGCTTTAGATTCCGGGAATGGATTATGTCGACCTGGCTGGTCAGCTGGTCGATCTTGACATTTGCCTCGTTCAAGGCGCGCTCGGCTTCAGCTCTGGCCTTTTTTGCATCTTTGGGTTTCTTCGAGTCCAGAACTAGGAGTAAATTCTCAGCGCCAGCTTGAATCTTTCTCTCAATAGCAAGTTTTTTCTCGAGAGACTCTAACTGGCCATTCCGTACGTCCATCGGAGAATTGGTGGTGAAGGTGGAGGACAGTGGAGCCGAGATGATAGTACGGGCAGTCGAGTTGAAGCTGGCAGGGCCCTCCATAGCATTCGGTCCTATAGAAGCAGCGTTACCCGGGACTGGGCGAATAGTGGAGCTCGACCGGACGTTGGGGCCCCGATTAACGTTTGGGGTAAGCATCGCGTTTCCACCTCCATGTTGAATGGACAGGACCGGAGAATCGATGGCGCTCGACCTGGATTGGAGATGGGTATTGAGCTGGCCAGGAACTCGAATGTTTGTATTGTTGTCATCGCTCATGCTGTTTCTCTGTTCGGTGATATTGAGCATCGTCGAACCGATATCGAATCATTCGCGGGGTTAAGGATAGCTAGGGCTAGGTAGGCATAACGGACGGCGCGCGTTTTAAGATAGCGGACCCAATTGTTCGAGAAATCTATCGGGAAGCGGCTGTGACGGGGCACGGGGAATCCAGACAACAGCTGTGAACGAGCGAATGGTATTTTCGAATGCTGGGTTGGTTGACTGCTTGCTTGCTTCGATATCCGTCGGCCCAGCTGGCAAATACCAGATGTTTAAGTCCAAGCAACGCCCAAGCATAGCATCAATGAGGTGCATCCTTAAGTAAGGGATTATGTAAGCGGATCGGATGCCGCACCCACCAGCCACACATATACTCACCAGCCACGTAGATGCATGCATGTATGCCAAGCTCAATCTCATCTGTGGCGGATGTTGTTTCCTCGGAGATCGCCTGTTGGGCCGAAGACCCACGGACTTGAACGACACCAAAATGTTATCGGTCGGCAGCTTTCGGTGATTTCCACTGAGCAGCTATCTTGAATTTCCTGCCGCGAAAAGGATTTCGATCATGTCATGGTCAACCTGCTCTCCTGGTCGGGTATAAATACGAGCCTGCCAGGTCTCCTAGAAACTCACCAAACTAAAACACTAGCTCTAGGCAAAGGGCCCGTCTGCTGCATTGAAATTTATATACATACGCTGCTCGTGCGCTTCCAAAAGTTCCTGAATCATAAAATACCCAAGTTCTTGATAAATACTTGAATTCCCATCTCTCTTGCTTGCTTGCTTCCTTCCTTCCTTCTAGCCCATTATTCGTTCTGCGATACATATAAATATTCCGTGCATCCCACCAGAACAATGGCATCACTTGCTGCAGCACGATACGGAAAGGTACCGAGACCACCACCGTGATAGTACCCGCGTTTTCAATTCCACAATGATACTAACTCCGTGATAGGACAATGTCCGCGTCTACAAAGTTCACCGAGACGAGAGGACTCAAACTCAGACAGTCACGGAAATGACCGTTTGTTGCCTGCTGGAAGGAGACATCGAGACTTCCTACACCGAGGCCGACAACAAGCCCGTCGTGGCTACTGACACGGTCAAAAACACAATCTACATTCTTGCCAAGCAAAACCCAGTGGACCCTCCAGAATTGTATGGTGCCATCCTAGCCGCCCATTTCCCAACAAAGTACAGCCACATCCATGCTGCCCACGTTAATATCATCGTTCACCGATGGACCCGCATAAATGTGGATGGCAAACCTCACCCACACTCTTTCTTCCGAGACGGTTCTGAGACCCGAAATGTCGAGGTCACTTTCCGTAGGAATGAGGGATTCACAATCACCTCCAAGATTGCTGGTCTCCTCGTCCTCAAAAGCACGGGCTCCGCCTTCCACGGTTTCCATAGAGACGAGTATACCACGCTCAAGGAAACATGGGACCGTATTCTGAGCACAGAAGTCGATGCTTCGTGGACCTGGAAGAGATATCAGTCCATTTCCCAAGTGAGATCGGATGCTGCAACATTTGACAAGACATTCGAGGCTGCACGAAACATTACTCTCAAAATCTTCGCCGAGGATGACAGTGCTAGTGTTCAGGCAACAATGTACAAAATGTGCGAGAACATTTTAGCTCGGACTCCTGGAGTCGAGGCCGTCGAATATGCACTGCCAAACAAGCACTACTTTGAGATCGGTAAGTCCTAGAGAATAACCCACCCAGCCAATCCGGTGCATACTAACAATTATTGTAGACCTTAGCTGGCATAAGGGAATCAAGAATACTGGTAAGGATTCCGAGGTTTACGCACCGCAGTCCGGTCCAAACGGTCTCATCAAATGCCGAGTTGTCCGCAAGCCGGCTTCCAAGTTGTAGGGATCTATTTGTCATGCTCACAAGAATACCCGTCAACGTGGCAAGCCTTTATAATTAGTTTTAAGGTGATATATTTTCGCCTTTATACATTAATTCTCAGTACTGGCGTTTATGTGTCACGGGTTTATCGTGTTTCTTAGATCCCTTCTCTTATTTGGAAATTTAAGATCCAGCTTTTCGTTTCAATGTCATGAATTTCTGTACAATATAGCGAAAATCATATATATACATTCTTTCGTAGGACCTCCATCGTATCTCCCTAAAAGCAGTAGAAACCTTCAAGCTGCGGCTAGGCCTGGTTCTCAGGCGACCCTTGAATAAAGACGTACTTGAGAACATAGTTGCTACGTATACAGATGTAAAACTACATATAGTTAGTTTCTTCGCACAGAAGTACGAATTTATAATGTACAGAGTAGATAGCTGATATATATAAAAACCCATCATATTAGACTACTCTACCGTTGATAATGGACTTGACTCTGCCGCCTTCTCCGTCTTCGCAACAGGCCCGTAGGTTGGGTCATTGGGTCCTTTGCGGTTCGATTTTGCTTCCATTACCACAATATTCTTTTTATAGGGATGGTTCAATCCTTCGTAAACTAATTTTTTCAAACAGGAATCAGTACATCGTCCAACTAAGAGCTCCGGTCTCTCTCTTAGCTCACCCTTTAGTCTTGCCAATCGGATATCTCTCAGTCTATTCTTTGGTAACATTCCGCTGACGGCTCTCCTTAAAATCTCGCCACCTCCGAACTTTCCGAAAACTCGCTCCATGTTCATTTGTTTGAAGCCCTTCCCGGGTCGTGTCGTATGTTTGTAATACATTTTTTGATCTCGTTTGTTGCCGGTGAGTCGGATGTCATTGCAGCCAATTGCCACGACGTAGTCTCCACAATCGTCTAGTGGAGCCGCATGAGCTTAATGATTTTGATTCTACGGAAATGGTCGTTCGACAGAGCAGGGGAACGTACTCGACGGATGATATACTGGTTTGTGCTTGCCCATCAAAGTAACGGCTATGGAGGTTGCGAGTCTCCCGAGACTTCGTGAGTCCGCCCCGACATTAACGATGTGCCATGCTCTCGAGAATGCGAGATTGGTCTATGGATAAAAAAAACACAGTCAACTCAATGCCGGGAGTATCGAGGGAGAGAGTTCTCACTCGACCGAGGACTTGCGACATGGTCGAACTCTATGTCGGTTGATTCGTAGAAGAGGCCCCTCGGTTTGGACAAACGTGTATTGCAATGTATCAAGTTCGTAGATTGTTATATGATGTAGCGATACATATCGGTAGGCGGACCGAGAATTGTCGTATACGATTTCGATAGGTCGGAGATTTTTGTAACTGGGGTGCCAAAACTCATCTCACCCGGTAGGTGTCGTCGCAGGCGCCAAGGGAAAAATTAGCTGTGGCTGTTTGTGGCGCACCACCATTGTTCCTGTCTACAGCTATTTCGAATATTTCTAAGCAGGTAAACCCAGGCCATGCAAATTTCGGGCCTGGGCCTGATCTTAGTAACCTACCATAGGCAACCAAAACCCCTTCACAAAATAGGCCTTTTCCTCAATTACTCCTAATATCGGTCTGGTCAGAATCCGGACACCGCCTCGGGCGTTTCTCTTTGACTTCCCAATTTCTCCGATATCTACTCAACTACACCTATAGCCGGCAGCTATACATACAATCTCGTCGAGTTTATTTTATATGATATAATTATATATCACACTGTCCCACTTGATAACGTATCTACTTTATAATCGAAAATGCGGGAGCGGCCGGCTTTCAAGGTAGATTATTGCACTTTACAAAATCTAGATGTTTAGAAACTCGGTGCTAACGAAACCGCTCACAGACCCTCTTTGCGGTACCACTTCATTGTGAAGGCTGTGTTAATAGCGTTAAAAACGCATTATCCCATGTCGAAGGTAGGTGGGGATGTGGTCTCGATCTGGAGCCCTCAAGATAAATGGCATGTCGAAACTACTTGACGTTAATACAAAATGCAGGGATACTAAATGTCGATTGCCATCTTGGGCGTCAGCTAGTCGAAGTGGAGGGGACGGCAGCTCCTTCTGAGATATCGAGAACAATCCAAGGTATTGGGAAGGATTGCATTCTGAGAGGGTCTGGAAACGCAAACAGTAAGAAACATCCATTATATCGGGTTTGATTTATATAATAACAAATAATTAGGCGCTGCCGTTTGTATATTAGAAACCCACGCACCCAACGTGGGAAATCCGGTTCGTGGCCTCGCCAGACTGGTCCAAGTTGGGCCAGAGTTTACGATAGTCGATATTAGTCTCAAGGGTCTCCCAGCAGGGGTATACCAAGCGAGCATACGACAGAACGGTGATATATCTAAGGGTGCTGCGTCAACAGGTGGTGTTTGGGAAGAGGATACAAGGGGTGCTGAAGCTCGAGGTAGACTCGGGCAAATCGAGGTTAACAATGAGGGGTCAGGCGGTATCCTCCTTGACGTTAGCATTGATATTTGGGAACTTATTGGCAGAAGTATGGTTCTCTCGTCGGGCACGGATCTTTTCCAGCAGAACGATGAGGCAACTCTTGTCGGCGTGATAGCTCGAAGCGCAGGGATATGGGAGAATGACAAGGTGGTGTGCTCCTGCTCTGGCAAGACTGTATGGGAAGAAAGAGTAGAGCAAACAGGGAAAGGTATGCTATAGTTCTATCGGAGAGAAACCACAAACGTTGCGTCTTAAGTTGTTAGGAATTATGTAGGTGCGGTCTGTGGAATTTAATTCACAGTTTCGAGGCGGGTTAGGATAGGCGTAAATTGAACCAAGACACGGATCCAGTGATGGATAAATGAATCCAAGAAAAGTCAGCCCTGCAAACTGCAACATGCAATCCAATATCGGGCGTTACTGGTATCCACGATCTGTATACATGGATGCGTAGCCACGAATTCCCCACGTCGGTCGATGTATATAATTTGGTTCATGTGGAGTGAATGTCGTCTTATACTCAACTGATATCATATCGATAACGACATGCATACGCCGCCTGCCGGTTTGAGACCGAAGAAGCATATCTCCTGGAAACTGAAGTATTCGATCGCGACTGGAAGCCTGCGGAATCAAAATATGAAGGATGACGGGCATACCTATAAAACGATATGAATATACATAAATTTAAAAACAGCCAAGATCTAGATCTTGACCACCGATTCGACATGATTGGTCAGATGGGACCAGGGGTCACCCCCAGACACCGCCCGAGACGGTAAAGGTCTCTGCCTCAAACAGTTTCGGGTGCAAATAGCGTTTCGAGCAGGTCCCGAGAAGAAGTGGACCAAAGCCACAGCGAGGATTCTGGCTGACGATCATTGTAATCTTTGGAATCATGCGACTGTCAGAGGGTTATCGGATGACGGGGGCATCGACCTGCTTAAGTAGCCTGCGCCTGTTCTATTGGCGTGCTTTCGGGGTAGAAACACTCTATGAAACGAGGACAAGGGGAGGCCGACTCTTGTTTCGAGCCCAGACTAGATTCCCACGCGGGCGACTTGTGATACCTGACGGACGATGAAGTGAATGATTGATTAATTGATTAATTAATGCTAGTATACTCTCCTCCATGAGGCTTGGAAAACTGTGAAGCTGCTGGGTTAAGTATCCCAGCGCCCCTTCGACCCTAATCATGGGTTTTTCTTTCCTCCTCGCCAAAGCTCACCACACTCGTTTGTCCGCTTTCCATTTCTATTTTTCTCCATCTTCAATTCTTTCGTCGGAGCAGGTCACTCTCTTTTGAATACATAGACTGGTTGATTCGGTTTTTTTTTTTTATTGTACTATTATTTTATTTTTATTTTCATTATTCTATTATACCTATTTCCCTATTTTATTTTATCTTCTTAACTGGTTGATTGTCAATAAGTGTCTATTCCATTCATTCATTGGCCCTCTTCCATTCGATAACCTGCCCAGAGTTGAGGTTTCCTTCCCTAAGCGCCACGGTCCCCGATTCAGCAACGGCCGGCTTGTCATCTCCAGCGATTCCTTCCCGTCGTTCCTGCTACTTATACTTTTCTTGGAACCAGGCGGCTTGTCTGTCCTCCAAATCTATCAGTGTTTTCATCGCCCCTTTCTGGCACGGGCTGGACTCGTAGTTTCCTTGTAAACAACCTATCCTGCAGGCTACATCTTGGGACAACCGCCCAAGGCCGTCGAGTAGCACATTCGGTAGCTGGAACCTGGTGTTTCTAGCGCCCCGTCTGTACGCAATCCCATTGATATCGACACCGACATCGACATCGACATTTAACCCCCAAGTTTACCTCCATCACCTTCTCTCGTAAGTGTCAATAGCCTTCCCAAAATTTTGTCCGATCGTCCGATAGCGTGTGCGTGTGCGTGTGCATGTGCGTTCGTTTCGACTTTGCCATCCTCTGTCTGCGCAGGTGAATGTGGGTTGCCAGAAAGTGGGGATCGAGTACTAATCGGCGGCTACAATCAGCAGCGCGACTTTCCATTCGTCGGCAGTCTTCAAAGCGTCCCTGCAACCCGATCAATTGGCAGCCCGTACCTGGCCCCATCCCGCTTTTTTCTTCTTCTTTATTTGGTATCTTATATTTGGGGAAATTATTCTTACTGGTCCTGTGTAAGTGTCACCTCTTCCCTCAAGCAGCCAATCAGCGACTGCGCCAGCTCCCTGGAAGAGTATCTTCGATGAACAAGTGTACTTAACCTGGATGGGTCTGGAGAAGGAAAAAAAAAGTCGTCCTCTTTTCCCCTTTACACACATTTTCAGGCGGTCTCATCTTTCCGACGCAGCGCTCGATCGCGATAACCGTATTTGCGGGGTCTTGCAGGAAGTCTAACAGGTGTAAACGAGCATTCAGATATACTTGACGATTTCGGCACAACCTTCGCCCCGCCGTTCGCCTCAATACGGTCGACCGCAGTACCCAAGTATTCCCTTCTCGCATCAGTCAATTATCTTCGATATCAAGATCGATCAGACTTTTACCCTTTTTTTCGCCAACGACGTTGCCGGGCACGTCGAAACACATTCGCACTCGTCCTAGGCGAACCAGAAACATATCAATATGTCATTAAAACAGGTTGGTCAGCGAAAGAAACATGATTGGGTTCAATGAGCGGGGACTGATCCTCTCTCTTTCTCTCAACAACAGGAAATCGAGGTTTGGGTGCAGGCGATCAAGCATTATGATGCGAACGAATACGATGATGCTTTACGGCAGTTCGACAGAATCGGGGATACTTCAAAAATTCTCTTTAACATCGGTGTAATACATGCTACATTGGGCGAACACGAGAAAGCTGTCAGTGTTATTCAGTGATATCTATTACTCCGGCGATACCCATGCTAACAACAAAAAAATAATACAGGTCATAGCATTCCAAAAAGCAGTAAAGCTGGACAACTACTTGGCCGTCGCTTACTTCCAACAGGGTGTATCCAACTTCTTGTTGGGAGACTTTGAGGAAGCCCTTGCCAATTTCAACGACTCGCTTCTGTACTTGAGAGGAAACACCCTGATCGACTATGAGCAACTGGGACTTAAATTTCGACTATATTCTTGTGAGGTTTTGTTCAATCGCGGTCTGTGCTACATTTACCTGAATCAGAGGGAGGCGGGTATGCAAGATTGGGGGTATTCAGTGAAGGAAAAGCAAGTGGAGGATCATAGCGTCATTGACGAAGCGATTCGTGACGGAGGAGAGGTAGGCCAATCTGCAGTGTGATTGTGAGATACTTGACTGACTGGGTATTGGGTATAGGGCTACACCGTGTTTTCAATCCCCGTTGGTGTTCTCTACCGGCCTAGCGATGCGAAGGTCCGAAACGTCAAGACAAAGGACTATCTTGGAAAGGCTAGATTGGTGGCAGCGAGTGATGCGAATAACGTTTTCACGGGGTTCTCGGGCACAGAGACTAAGAGAATCGTGGAGCCACTTGATGATAGACCAACGGAAGCCGTATCTTTCGCCGCATCGAACTTGGTGATTCCGAACAAGACATCTAAGAAAACGGAAGAGGAATCGGCAAATGCGAATGTTCCCCGGGGCCAGGAGAGGCAGGTGTTCCCGCCTACACCCCCTCCAGAGAAGGATCCTGGTTCGAATCGCCTTCGAGATAACGGCGCAGCCTTCCCAGTCAAACAACAACCTCCATCTCGCCAGACTAGCAAACGAGATGCTGGGAGGGACAGGCGAAGGCGGGACGAAATGGGATATGTCCCAGAAGAGGACCGGGAGGAGGAGGAGCCACAGCAGCCTTTCGTGAGACGCGGAAGTGCCCGAAGTGATAGGAGTTATCAGAGCTCCAGGCAACGACAGGCTCCCCCTCCTAACACGAGGGGAGGCAGAAGGCGAGATGATCTCCCTGAAGATGAGGAACACTATGAAGACGTCTACGACTACTATGGCTCGGAGCATAGCGGAAGGAGTGGGAACTCGCGAAGGCCATCGGACGACTCAAGACGACCATCAGATGACTCGCGCCGGCCATCGGAAGGTTCGCGCAGAGAGCCTCGCAGGCAACCGCCACCGCCCCAGTACAACGATGACTACCAGAGCGACGGCGACGAGGACTTCGACGACGATGAGGAGTTTGACCTCGTTAGCGCACGTGGTAGCAAGAGGGGTGGCAACCGTCGACCCCTTGAAGTGAGAAAGGTAAGATAAATATTATATTCACATGAAAAAAAGTGATATAAAAAATACATAGCGGAATTCTAACATATTCGTATGCAGATCAATGTCAAGATTCATTACGACGACGACACCCGGCTGACCGTGATCACGCCCGGGATCGGTTTCAATGAGTTCACTTACAAGTTGAAGACAAAGCTCGGAATGGAGCGGGCGTGCAAATTCAAGGTCCGTGATGAGGACGGCGAGCAGATATTGGTCGCTGACCAGGAAGACTTGGATCTTCAATTATCCGCATGCAAGAGGGCTGCCAAGAGAGCAAAGACGGAGGTTGGAAAGCTCGAGGTATGCATCAAATTATATCAATGAAATATGTCTTGACAAAAGCTAACCCTAGTCTTCTATTCTCTTACAGATATGGGCTTTCGAGGCGTAGTAGTCTAGCTGTATATGTAATAGATTTTCGATGATTTTATGCTCAGCGGTGTTATCCTTTCCCTTATCATTTTCGCTCCTTCGCCCCTTCTTCTCCTTTCCGCTTCATATAAACCACCTTCTAAGTATTTAAGTATTATTCAAGTATAGACATCAAGCTGTTTTGTGTGACCGGGTTTCGTGTACGCATACCTTTTTTTTTGTTTTGTTTTGTTCATGGAGTCCGTTCAATTTTCAGCTTGTGCATGTCCCAATCGGTATATATTGTCACAAATCTAAATATCGCAACTCACATGCGTTTTGGAAGAGAGATTTTGCTTCCTGCAAACAATCCAAAACTGCATTGCCCCATATGGCCATTGGTAATCGAGAAAGGTTGCTTCAAGCCTTCGGTGTGTGTGTGTGTGTGAGCGGAGTAGCTAGTCGGAACTCAAGTAACAAGCCGGTGCAATTCAGAAGTATCCTCCATGGACGCACGTCCCTTGTGCATTCTAAATCCGAATCCAAAAGCACCGGTGCCAAAAACCCTCCCGTGCATTGATACCCGCATGAGCGATTCGGAATGGCATTGGAACCCAGAAGCCTCGACGTCACTTCCGCCATCGAATGGCGCCTCGCACAAATCCGAATGTAACAGTCCCTATCTTTTGCATACATTGAATCTGTCGCACAACGGATGAATTTGTGTAACCAAAAGCATCCGTGAGGGAAAGAAAAAAAAAAAAAAAAAAAACCTCACCCCCCACTAGCTCAGAGGGACTAAATTCAGAGAGCTCATGCAACGAACATTCTAGCGAGGCTTCTCTGCCCTTTAGCCGGGACGAAGACTCCCAAATTTGGTCACATATTCCAGCCCGCCGAGGTTTTACTGCAAAAGTCGGAAACGATAGGGTCCTCATGGGTTTCCTGTTGCAGCCTGTCGGAATGCGGTCGCACGAGGCTAACTTCCACCAATCAGCTGGGCCGGTTGAAAGCCCTACGGCGTCATTTTTGAGATACTTTCTCGATCGGTCATACCCACCGTTTCGTGGTCCCGGTAACAAAATTGCTGAAGCGATAACGATGGTTCAATACATACAGTGCAGAGCGGTGCATGTTGGGGATGCATAACAAGGGGGGGGGGGTGTGAACTCTCTCTGAACTCAACACATCGGATGGCGGCATGGGGAGGGGTGGTTGGCTCGGATTGCGAACGAGCTCGAGATCAAATTGCGCAAAAGAACTGTGCATATCAGCATCTTAAGAATATCAGCATGCTGAAGCTGCTGTATGTATATATGCGACGTTGCTGGCGTGTGCGTCTTTGCAACCTACCCTGAAGGCCTGAAGGTGCCTATTGAGGCTGGCAATCTGGGTTTGCAGCAGCCCCCTTCCCTCAAGCATGCTTCAGCCCTACGAGCCAGAGTTGATACGAAGCGAGAAGTTCGGTTTGGGATACACACCGGCGATGCCGACAAGCCAAGCAAATGAGCAAATTAAGCAAATTTAGCAAATTAAGGGAGGGCGATTCCTCGTTTGGGCAATGAATACATCAGAACATGATTGTAACGGTCCCCGGCTTAGGTCAGCGGTTCTGCCGAAAATGTACGAAGTACCGCGCAAGGAAAATCATTAATCGATGACGACACGGCGACGGGATAAAAGTGATTACTTAAGTCGGGAAGGTATGTGGGGAAGGAAAGAGATAAGGCCAATGGGCTCGGGAACAGGAAGCGGTCGGAAGTTGGATTTAAGACCTGATTGTGTCCGGGTGACGGGAAAAAAGTCAACCATTTTTCCTCGGATCTGATAGATTGTGAGGAGTCAGCCAATGGCGACTTTCCGTTCTGAGACGAAGCGAGGATTTCGTTTTAGCGAGTTGGCTGGTTAGTGTCAATGTCAGTCGGCCTGTCGGTCGGTCAGTCGGCCAGTAAGTCAGTCAGCAAGTCAGAGCTCTCTCTCATGTGGGCGAGCACAGCACAGCGCAGCATAGCACAGCACAGCACAGCACAGAACGGCACGCTTGTTAGGTGGGTGGGTGGAGGAGGAGGAAGAGGAGATAATCAAGCAAACCATCGCCCGAGCTCCGACACAGAGTTTTTTTTGGAGATTGTTTTCCAGGTCCAGCTTCCACGTTGGAGCTGACGATTTTCGTTTCCTTGGTTAGGGCTGGCTGGCTGGCTGGCTGGCTGGCTCGTACGAATCAGGCAAGGCCCCTTCTTCGTTCGAATGCCACTCTGCAATGTCCTACTACGGCAGGATATCGCTGTCGGTTGTGCAGCCATTCACGCTTACATACGTATGCGCTTCAGAAGGACTCGACTATGCACTGCATTGAACTGGACAGATTCTGGGGGGAACAGAAGACAGATCAGATCCTACAGGTTGCATTGTTTTCATTTTATTTTGTTTTGTTTTATTCTATTCTATTCGATGTTATGTGCATGCACCATCGGGCGGTCTCTGGAACTCCCCAATAAGCCAGCCAGCATTACAAAAGAATACAGCATAACATAAACAAAAAACAAAATAAAATAAATAAATAAATAAATAGGACAGACACAGACGGCTTGGCTCACCTAATCAATAGATTGGATGATGTACATACATATGGATGGATGGTTGGACCGGCAGGTTGCTTACCCGTTCGTTCATCGGTGCTTAATTAATTGTTAATCAGAATGAATTGATGAATTCATCATCTGAAATGGGGATTTGCGAGTGTGTGGCACTGTGGGTATGTGGGTCCCGGGGAGCCTGTCGAATCCTCGCTTGATGGAGTCACTCGAGCGCTCGCTCCAAGGCAGTCAGTCAGTTAGGGGCCCGGATCGATTACTC
This sequence comes from Arthrobotrys iridis, assembly GCA_036971165.1. Lineage (NCBI taxonomy): Eukaryota > Fungi > Ascomycota > Orbiliomycetes > Orbiliales > Orbiliaceae > Arthrobotrys > Arthrobotrys iridis. The sequence goes on from JAJTTS010000003.1 coordinate 2,086,099, forward strand.
AGCTGACGGTGGCCGACGGGTCAATCGTCGTGGTCACTGGCCGGGTGCATCTGCTCTGGATGTACTTCGTACACCGTACATACTATTAGTATGTATATACACATATACACATTTACACATATACATGGGCCCCGCACAAGGCTCCAGACGGGCTTTTGGGGCGGGAACTTTTGGTCCGTTTTGGCTCCGCCTGGCCTGGCTTGTCGAGTTCCGTAAACCACGAAAACGCCGTGCCAGCCCTAAAAAGCCATGTAATCGGTTGTAATCGGTGATGTGTTACTTCCACGCAAGTTGCTGCTGCGAGGCTGCATGACTGCCCTGTAGTTTCTTTTTTCTCTTTTTCTTTCTCTTTTTCTTTTTCTTTCTCTTACTATGTACACACACACACACACGACACTCACTCTCGCTTTCTCATCGCTCCGTTGTTTAATCAGCAGCACCATCTGTTGTCGTTTCGGTGCCTCGTCATGAATTGTTGTGGGTGTGTCTGTGTGAGTGTGTGAGTGTGCGAGTGTGAAGGAATCACCGGAACATTCAAGAATTAAAAACAAAAAAATAAAATAAAATACAATACAATAGTTAAATAAATAAATATATATGTAGGATACGTGTGATGCTTAAAAGCATCGTCACGTCCGTCCTTCTCCCTTCCCCCCCGCAGACAATATCGTACATACATACATACAATCAATCATCCAATCTCGACTCCGAGTAAAATTAGAGCCCCAAACAATTCCGTCAAACGGCGGTGTTGTCTCGTTCCCTTCGAAAAAAAGGCATCAAACCAACCAAGAAGAAGAAAGCAGCAAGGAGACTTTTTTCGGGTACATTTTTGTTTAAACGCACAAGGTGAGTTTCAAAACAGGGTGTGTGTGTTTGCGTGCGTGGGCGTGTGTGTGGTCTTCTTTGTCAGCCCTCTTGCTTCTTCTTCGGACTTGCGTCGTTCCTTGTCTGTTCCCCCTCGGCCTTTCCGTTTGTCCCCAAATTCCGAAGTCCGAGAAGAGTAAAAATACGAGAGCAGTTCCTTTTTGCTCCGGCGGGACTCAGCACGGCAAAAGGAAATATGCCGTTTAACTCAGTCTCAGTCTCCAGTCTCATTCTCCGTCCCCACCATCGAATAAGCTTCGTTGGTAACCAGCTTTGATTATAAAGCCGCTTCGTTTCCTCATCTTCCAAATCTCATACATCATCATCACCCACACGTTATCCCGCAATTGTACAATACTACAACTATATTATATACCGGCCCGTCCTTGCAATCTTCAACCTCTTTCAAAAAAGTGTCACAGTGTGCCGCTGCAGCCTTTTTCAGTCCCAACTGACTCATTGTCCCGCAACCAACCAATAGAAACTCATCTCGCCTAGATCCTACATCCACCACTGCCACTCATACTCACTTACTTACCACTATTACTCCTACGACTACCACCAACAAAAAAAAATAAAAATAAAAATAAAAAAATAAATCCTACTAAGCAGTTCGACTATTAAATTCCTGCTATCCCCCCTTCCCTCCCAATCCTCACTCATCACAATGTCCGCCTCTTTGCATCCAGCTCTGTTACAAGCTCGAAGACAGCAGCAGTCTTCCAAACAATCAAAGATGTCCATCACACAGACTTTCTACCTCGCCCACAAGGCTCGAGGAAAGCTATCATCCGAAGCTGCCAAGTCCGACCACGACCTAAGACTCCTCGTCGGCCACGCAAACCTCCTCGACCGATTGATGCTCCACTTGCAAACCGCCGAAAGGGAACAGGACGCTTGGTTCAACGCCATGGTTCGCGGAAATTCCATGGAGGAAGATGAATCAAACATCATGGACACAATCTCCGAAGAAGAGGAGGAAGAACACATCGGTTCGCTCGCTGAGGACTACCCAGAATCCGAGAGCAGCGACGATGACAGCGAAGACGACTACGAATGGGAGTCCAGCCACATCGCTTCCATTCCAAGACGCACGCCCTACGATTACAGCAAAACCGTCATCGACGTCGACGAGGTTGACGCCGATGAGGATTTCGAAGAGGAGGAAGACGGTTTCTACGCTCTGAGGAGAACTTCATCGCACGCTCCCATGAGCCCCCCAGAACTCGTTGAGGATGACGATTCTGATTCCGAAAGCACACCGCCTTCTCCCCCCCAGCCAACATTGGCTGATCCGATTTTCTACGAACCTAAGAATCGGAAACAAGTTGATGGTGCCGGATTCTACGACTCATCAGTGGAATCTTCATATTACTCGTCCTCGAACCTGATACCGGCGTTTTAGGAAGAAAATTTATACAAAATCACATGTTTTTTTTTCTCTCCCATTGTTCCTTGTAGGAATAAACGAAACTCTTCGGCAGGAACGAATGACGAATATTTATGACTATTAGCGAGTTCTGTTTCCCTATTTTCCCTTTCTTTTATTTTTATTTTATTTTTCCTTTTCCGTCGGCAAGCATTTTCTTTACGGGATACCATTTACGCATGCATCAGCGATGGGATATGTTGCGTTTTCTCAGTTTTCGCTTTCAGAATCATACTGAGCCACTTTTGTTCATTTATGTTTCCTTGGGGTCGGGCGTTTAGGATGATCATTTTACTTTGTTTCATTTTTACCATTGTTCCTTATCTCTTTTTTTTATAATTCTTCACTCAACTTCCGACATTCCTGTACATAATTAAATATATCACCTGGTAACGCCTATGGGAGGATTTGATAGGGTGGTCATTCGGATGATGCCCTCTGACACACCTAGCTAGAGAATCAAATAACTATTACCTATTAAATATTTTATCACATTACAAAACACATCAGTAAACTACATACTTTAAAGTTTCAAAGATCGAACGGGAAAAAATATATATATATATATATATAACTATATATATTATTAAGCTCCATGCATCGGGGGTTACAGATGCCGAATGCGGTCACAACAGAACTTTTCTTGTGGACGAAACACAGCGAGACATGGCATCTCGGCTTTGGAAATTAATAACGTAAGCGAAAACAGCCGGATCGACTTGAACCTGGTCGGGGTGGTTTCCTGGATCGGGCACATGCAAACCCCGATCCAGTCCGTCAGTTGCCATTCCTCCGCCTCCGAGGATTACGCGAGAGGATGATGGGAATGCGTATGTGTACTTTTGGATTACGATACAGCGAGGCTGCCCCGGACCACCTTGTATCCGGTCCATTCATTATTAGTAGAGTTAGATTCATTCCCACGTGCCAACTAATCAGAGCGGCTAGATCCAGAGTTGAGACCCGAATAATCTTTTGTCCAATGTCCGCTAATTCCAGCTCCGGTTATCACGTGAGAGCACGTGACTCAACGCCTCCTTTACAGCGCGTACAACAACCACGACTGGGCTGAGCCGCAATATCCACAGATGATCATGCCTTGTTTAGTGTTGTTTCGAGCGTCGGCATCGCAACGACAACCTCCCCGAACGGCGCTGTACGCATCTTTGGAACATCGGATACCGTCGACCTGTCCTCCTCTCAAGTCTTGCTCCGGCTCTCCTTGCTTCCGCCCGCGAACCTTGTTTCATCAATTCACTAATTCGTCAACCTTGATACCGCCGGTTGGACCTTTCTTCTCATCGTTTCCCCCCACCATACTTCATGGAATCCCGGGGCCGTGGGTCTGGTGACAATGGCTAAAAAACGGTTCTATGCTGTGGTGAAAGGAACCAATGTTGGAGTCTTTGAACAACAATGGTAGAATACCTCCTTTATGGCCCTTCTCGAATCTCTGCTCACACCCATTATCCTAGGGACCAAGTCCGAAAATATGTTGATGGGTTTCCAGGCGCTATCTACAAATCCTTCGGTAACAGAAACGATGCTACTAATTGGTGGATCGCGACATTCAAAGAAAAATCAATAGCTGAGGCCGGAGCTGAGCTCAGTATAAAACGGGCCCGTCCCGTCGTCAGCACTCGGAGCTTGCCAGGCTTAGAGCCTACCCGGCCAACGAAGGTCCCGCGGCAAGGAAACGAGCCGGGAACCGTGACAGAAGCAATCGACTTTGCGTCGCCGCCGCCGCCGTCAGACTCTGGTTCTTTCGTGAGTTGTGCCGAAGAATTCGAGCCTGAAATCCCAGCAACCCTACCCTCGCACTCGACTATCGCTCCGAGTGGTTACCCAACGCTCCCTAAAAGCTTGGACGGAACTGATCATTCGCAACCAGCGGTTGAGAAACCTGCAATACCTCTGACTCCTGAGCAGGATAAAATCCTGCAAATGGTTTTGAAGGGTGACAACGTTTTCTTTACTGGCCCTGCAGGTTCCGGCAAGTCTCTTGTCCTAGCGCATATTAAATACCATCTGGACAAGGAAAAGCTCGTCTATGCCGTAACCGCACCAACGGGAATTGCAGCAGTGCTTGTCCAAGGTGTTACGATTAACTCCTTCTTTGGTCTAGGAACAGGTGAGCAGGGCCTTCACCATTACCTCCGCACGAAGGGCGAATATTCAGAAATTATCCGCACCAAAATGCAAGAGACGGATGTGCTCATCGTAGATGAGATATCAATGGTGAACCCCGACCTTTGGGAAAAGGCGGACAGAATTGCAAGGTTTCATCGAGGAAGAGATGGAAAACCCCACCCAGACCCATTTGGGGGGCTTCAGGTCATTGTCTGCGGCGATTTTTATCAATTGCCGCCAGTTGAGCGCGAAGATAAAAAGAACTGCCTTTATTGCGCAGAGCCCTTCCCTATCAGAGCAGAGAGAAAATATCTCAAAGGCAAAAGCTTCCTTGATAGTCAGCTTGATGCTAATTATTGCTACTTCCCCGAGCTCATCGACGACAATAAATGGTTAATATGCAAAGGGAAAAACTGCCACTCCCGCATGAACGATTCAGGTGTGCCCTCAATCATATTCAAAAAGCATTGAAACTGTCGCTGACTCGATTTGCAGTTAAATTTGTCTTCCAGACAGAAACATGGCAAAGGCTGAATTTTAAGAGCCTTGTACTCACTAAAGTCCACCGGCAAAGTGACCAGGAATGGGTTGATATATTGAATTGCATCAAACACTCAAACTGTAAGATTCCGAACTTTTCTGCTGTATGCAAATATTAATAGCTTTAGTAGTGACGCCAAAGGTTGGGAACTATTTACAACGACTTACCCGGCCTTTACCGAATCTTCCCAACGGGATCCGTCCGACTAACTTATATTCTCACCGCAAAGATGTCGATGCTGAGAACAACCAAGGGCTACGTGAACTACCCGGCGAAGAGTACTCCGTCAAGTCCATAGACGGTGGCTGGTATGTTCCTCGCTCGGAAGATGCAGTGGTTATAGACAGGAGTCAGACTATCCCGTTTAATTTGATCGTCGGTAACCCTTATAGTATGGATTCCCGAATTAATCAAAGCATAATATGCTCAGGTGCTGATTTATTACAGATGTTTATTTCAACAGCCTCCAAGCTAATAGGGAGCTTAAGCTGAAAATGAATGCCCAGGTTATGTTGGTCAGCAACCTCGACGTAAAAAATCAGCTCGTGAACGGGTCAAGAGGAATAGTGAAAGGGTTTCAGCGTTTCACGCTAGATAAACTTTTAGAAAACGCACGACCCGAGAAGTCCAGTAAGGCCATCCTAAAATTGTTTTTCGACGCAAAACAAAAGGATGGGTGTGTCAGCATTCCATTGGTGTCGTTTCTACCACTAGCCACAGCGGCATCCGTTCAATCCGAAGGTGCGGCTGCACCCCGCCCCCCAATTCCAATATTTCCAGTCGCTTGGGATAGCAAGACATACGTCGACGAATCAAGGTCCGCCCTACTTCAACGTATTCAAATCCCCCTGACGCTTGCTTGGGCCACCACAATACACAAATCCCAAGGAATGACGCTTGACTACACTACTGTTGATATACAAAAATCATTTGCTCCCGGACAGTCCTATGTGGCGTTATCGAGAAGCCGATCCCCCGAAGGTCTCTCTGTTCGTCTACCAACATGGGGTGGACTCTCGAAAGTGATCATGACGGACATGATTGTTGAGAGATTTACTGCACTATTAACAGCTCGTTCGATGACCGTTTCTCAAGATGATACCATTCCAATGAAGGCCTCAGTATCATCTTCCAAAGATGCCGTCTTGAATGAAGATGGGTTCGATCTTATGGATACAATTGAAGCAACGTCGCCCCGCCAATTCCAACGGGCGAAACGTCCCGCTTTCAAGCAGTCGGTGGGACAATTCAAGGCGAGTACTCGGGTACCGAGCCAAACAGGAGCAGGGACCATAAAAGCTGCAGGGACAACGAAGATCCGATCAGACACAAAGCATCGCCCCGCTAAAACAGCAAGAGGCGACTTGCAGCCCTCTAAGTCCGTCGTCTCTGCCCAAATAAACACAGGAACGGCCATGGATAACATAATATGCCTCGATTGAGTCGCATTTCTACCAGTCAAAAAGGTTTAACCCCGAGTCCTTTCTATCACGGGGCTTCTCGCTGTTTCACAGTTTCATAACATAACACCGGAGTAGGATTTTGATCGGAGAAACATGGGGTTCTCTTATCTTACATAGATTAGGTACCATATCTACTCTGTATTTAGCTAAATATTAGCTGGGAAAGCTATAGTTGAATAATAGGCCATACTCAACGCTCAAGGCATGGAACATGCAAGGGATGTTTTTTTTTATATTTTATATTTTTATAAACTTGAACCTGTGTTGGAGACTTCTGCTTAGGCGCCACGTGCGGTTCACTGGAACCAGAGGTTGCTGCGGTTAACCTCGGACCAGGAACACGCAGGCCCAATAAAATCAATGAAAGCGTTGACCTTAAGGACTTAGCATCAAATGCATTCTTGTATTCTATCCTCAGGTTTTTTCATATAATATTCGGGTCCTCTCAACGGGAAATAATCTATCAGATATCACAAAAAATGAAGGCATCATCATCAATCATTAAAAGATGCTTAAGGGCATCGCCGTCGTCGCTAGTTGCCCGACAGCCGATGACCCGTCTAAGGGCCGCTGCAGCTGTGCGATATAACTCCTCGTCCCCGAAGCAATATGAGAATATCCTCGTGGAAAGGCCCGTCGACGGTGTTGGGCAAAGTAAGCCGCATCCTCAAATTTCGATAAGTCTAAACCACATTTATTAACGCTAATATCTCATCAGTCACCCTCAATCGCCCAAAGGCACTGAATGCCCTTTCAACACCGCTGTTCAAGGAACTCAATGATGCGCTCCAGAGTTTGGACGAGGATTCCTCTGTCAGGGCGATCCTCCTTGCTGGCTCAGAAAGGGCCTTCGCAGGTATATCCCAGGATTACTCATATTATACAAAGAGAAGTCTCTCGCTCTAACATTTGAAATTTTTACAATTTGTTTTTTTCTCTCTCGCGGTCCACAGCTGGCGCAGATATCAAGGAGATGAAAGACCTGACGTTTTCCAAAGCCTACTCTTCCAATTTCATCCAACTGTGGTCTACAACCATCACAAATTTGAACAAGCCCACGATTGCCGCGGTGAGCGGCTACGCATTGGGAGGCGGCTGTGAGCTGGCCATGATGGCTGACATCTTGTACTGCACCGCTGACGCCAAATTCGGTCAACCTGAAATCAAGTTGGGTGTCATACCCGGAGCAGGCGGCTCCCAGCGATTGACAAGGGCAATTGGGAAGTCCAAGTCCATGGAAATAATCCTCACCGGAAGGACATTCAGTGGAGAAGAGGCCGAAAAATGGGGCCTCGCGGCGAGAACCTTCTCAACTTTCGAGGAATTGATGAAGGGGGCAACGGATACCGCAGGCGTCATCGCAGGCTATCCGATGTTAGCAGTCAAAGCCGCGAAGGAAGTAGTCAACCAGAGTCAGGATCTGCCCCTGGGTGAAGGTGTAAAGTACGAGCGGCGAGTGTTCCATTCTTTGTTCGGATCCAAGGATCAGAAAATTGGCATGGAGGCCTTTGCGAACAAAGTAAAGGACGTAAAGTGGTCTCACGAATAAGAAAGAGTAAAAGTCGGTTGTTCCGTTCATTAGTTCCAGGTTTCAAGCACTCGATGCTCATGCCCGCCGTCTCTAGATTAAACACTTATACTATGTTGCAAGGGCGTAAGAATAGGAAAAGTCTAATAGACCCATCGACATCGACGCCAAAGTGGAAATGGAAAACACCAAGATAGTAAATGTACAAGAAGCACGCAAGAGGGCGGACAAGCAAAAAAAAAAAAAAAAAAAAGACATTGAGCCCCTCTAGAGAATTACAAGTTTTTAGATTTCCCATCTCAATATTTCAAACCAAGGAGTGAGTCCGGCGAGTTCCCGTCAGAGGTTAATCCCCATAAACCTAACGCATAATCCCATATGACCTAGAGTCCCGAAGCAGCGCCAGGGGAGGATATTTTTTGGTGTCATCCTCGCCGAAAGCAGAGTTTCGAAAAGAACCGCCGGGGGTACGGATTCCGCGAAGTTGGTACACTATGATCGGTTATATCTTTGTTTTCCAAGGCTGAACGGAATATATCTGTATTTGATCATGTGCTGAATCTGCCGTCGCATGGTCAAAACAAAAAGAATAATCCAGTACATCACGAGAACCGGCCAGAAAACTGTGAAAATAATTCTTGTGAGCTCAAAGATATCCCAGCGCAGAAAATCCGAGAAGGTAATACCTGGGATATTGAAAACATCGAACCAGGCGCAGAAAAAGCCGATGGCGACCGCCCGAGTAGCACTATGCCAGAATTTGAACTCCGGTAACCGGCGAATGAAAGGTCGGAATTCTTCGTCGGCCTTCGTTGGTAAAGCCGACGGACCACCCTCCTCCATCTCCTCTTGTTCGAGGGAAGGGTCAAATTTGGGTGTCAAGAAGGCGAGGAAGAGATTGAGGAGATAAATTCCGAGTGTATATGCGACTATTAAGAGAACCAGTGGTAGTAGATTAACATAAAAGCTCCAGCAATTGCCATTAAAACAACCTAGGGGATGTATACCAATATACCATCCTTGCGCGTAGAGAATCCTCGCAAAGAAGACGGCAAGGAGGACACCCGTTCCGACCCATCGGTACAGAACATGAGGTGTAGCTTGGTCCAAATAAGATTGGTATTGCTACGGGCAGGCGTCGTTTTCTGTTAGCACAACGGTGGGATTAGGGGGGGTGTCGTGCAGCATAGTAGTACCCTCGTAAGCTTTGATGTATGTGCCGTGACAGCCTCGAAGGGCGTCTGATCAGGGCCGGCGGAGTCCATAGGCAAAGGAATTTAGTGAATGAGAAGTCGGTCGGGGAAGGCGCGATAGCGGGGGAATTGCTGGTGGATTGATGGGATGATGGTGAGGATAATGACGCTGCGATGTAGGTTGTATGGAATGAAATGGTTTGCGCAACATGCTTTATTTAAACGACACGTTTGAACATCAACAAGCCAACGCTTGGCCCTTTGGTAGGAAGACATATTTCCATTCCATCATGATGCGTGCATGCACATGCACATGCACATCCACGACAGCGGAAGGAAAGAACTATTGTATTACTATATTATTGAATACGAGAAAGAGTGCGAGCGAAAACGAAATCTATGGGCCCAGTAGTTCTAGCCTAATCTTCCACCATCCTACCTCTCTGTCGTCCTCCCTTTGATAAAAAAGATATAAAGATCCACTATGTGTACCTTTTATATATTGTCCCTCCTAGACGACCAATTCTACTGGATGTATTCCCGTGGTCTCCTCCTTCCAGAAAAAGAAAAAAAAAGGAATAAAATAAAGGATAAAAGAAAAAAGAAAGAAAGGAGGAGAGTTACACGAAAGAAAGAAAGAAAGAAACAAACAAAGAAACAAAGAAAGAAAGAGAGAAACGGAGAAAAGGGGGACGGAGAAAAGAAAAGAAGTGATGAAAGGTTCGTCGTGCGAGATGCTTATACTTACTGCTTTACCGCCAAAACGAGGCGGAGAAAAAGGCAGACACCCGGAATCAGTAGCAAAGAGTCAAATGGTCCTTCGCTTCAGGAATGCCACCCACTAGCTCTTTCCCTGGGAGGCCTCATTGCTCTCGTTTGTGTCCGGTGATTCAGCTTTCGAAGAAATCTTCAAATCTGAAATCGTTTCGCCTAGTGACTGCAACTGGTCACTGGTGAGATCTTTACTGTTCTTCCTGCCGGTTGGGCCTGCAGATGCCTCGGATACAGACGTCGCCGATTCCCGAGGTGCTGGAGTCGTACTAGGGGTCGTATCGACAGATATCCGACTGTGGCTACTATTGGAATGCATCATATCTATTGTAGATAGCTGAGGCGTCTTGCTCATGATGTCCATGTATGTCCTCCGGGCAGGGTTGTCCTGACGTTTCCGCTTCTTCCTCTCGCGTTTTTCGTTTGGCCGTACCACAATTACAGGAACCGGTGAATGCTGGAGACAGTATTTGGAAACCGATCCGGGCAGTAAGCCTTGGAACCCACCCAAAGATCGACCTCGGGTGCCAACTATTAGCATTATTGGCTCGTACAAATTGATCTAGGTCAGAAATTTCTAGTGTTAGTGTTTGACTATTGCTTAATGGACTCAATACTTGGGTCGCATCACATACCATTCGCTGGAAAGTGTCATGGACTTTTCCGACACAGAACTCAAGTACTATTGATAATGCTTTATCCTCGTCGTTTTTGCTTATGATTGTCTGGAGAAGCTTATCCGCCTCGAGACGGTAAAGCTTCTCTTGGGTCGAACTGTCCGTGTTCGCCATTTTGGAATCTTTGTCGATGACTCGGAGGCAGACGATCTCATCGTTATCATCCACCAGTTCTTCGAGAAGCCATTCAAGAGCGATAGTCGAGTAGTCATTCTGATCTGTCCCGCAGAGAAACGTCCTTGATCCTCTACCGAATTTGTAATCCTTATGCTTAGATTTTAGTGTCAAGGCAAAATCCGTGGCATCCTTGTTACCAAATGTATCAAATCCGACTCTCTTGATGAAGGTCCTATTTCCCGGCGATTGAGAGGCAGTCATTTCGTTGGTGAGCTCATTTGTAACTACCATCAGTTTTAAGGTAAAGGAATGAATCTAGAGGTTGTGAAGGAGGTGGAAACCAGCAATGTGACAAGACCCTGGTTTGCGGAGGAAGGCGCGGAGATACAAAAGAAAGGGTATAACAGTTGTACTGGTGATGTATCTTGGTGTCGAAGCGCAGAAAGGGAGTTTGTGGTGGTACTGCGGGAAATGGCCCAAGTGCGCTGGAGCTGGTGGGAGGGGGAGGGGGAGGGGAAGTGTCGACAGATGGAAGAAAAGATGGATCAAACCCAACGCGGAAGCAGGCTGAGACAGCTTGACGACTCCATGGAAGTTAAAGAGAAGGGAGAAGGATAGGATACAGTATGGTACAGTAATATGAGATTCCAAGGTCGTGCGAGAGAAAGGAACGAAGGAACGAAGGTAACAGACGACGGAGAAACGGACGACGAAGCGGGCATGCTACTTACGGCGGAGGGGGCGGGGAGCTTAGCGATCGCTTTCGACCCGACCGGTTTTCTCCTGCCAGGCTGGAGGCGGAAGGCCCGCTCCCCACACTGAGGGTCTTCCCATTGGGCGCATCTCGCTTGAATTGAATCGAAGGTCGGCGAGGCTCGTCCGGTTCCGCAAAGGCAATCGCTGAAGGCCGCCGAGGATCATTGGGCGGTCGGGTGCTTTTCTGGGACAGGAACGACCCGGTGTCGCTACTATCGGTCGAGTTTGCTGGATCGCGAGGGGGAAATTCCACAGGAGGAGGAGGAGGCGAAGACATCCAAGAGAGGGTAGTCGGCTCGCTTTGATCACGATTGCGGGATACGATGAAGAGAAGAACCTGGTCCAACGAAGTTCCTGATAGACTCTCTTGATAAAGTCAACGTCGCAGCGACAGTCTATACGTCAGTTCGGATTCCCCGTCCACAAGAATGAAAGAAGTCGATCGGAACAGCAGAGAGGGTGGGTGGGCAAACCAGCGAAATATTATAATTTCTTATAACGGTGCTGGCAGCTTATGTAAATCACAGCACAGCAGCGTGCTGGAGCGAGGAGCTAAAAGAAGTACCCAAGTAGGTAGCTTATAAGGTGACTAACCACCTCGATATAAGATCACAGGAAGCCCCGTTGAGTCTGTACGAGATTAATCGGTGCTGCCTCGCCCAATTCACGGCTGAGGAGGTAATTGATAGGGCTCGTAAAGCTACGCTTGCACGCGCAGCGCGTGAGATCACCATGGAGAAAGCGGAATACTAGGCAAAAGAGAGAAACAGAGAGAGAGAAACAGGGAGAGAGTTTGGGAGGGAGGAGGGAGCGCGCGCGAAAGAGAGAGAGAGAGAGAGAGAGAGAGAGAGAGAGAGAGAGAGAGAGAGAGAGAGAGATGTGGGCATTCTGTAGTATTCACACACTGACCGACGGAAATCAAGACCGGCCACTAACCTTGCAGAAGTAAATGCTTGGTCAGATGTTATTGCTCAACGGGTTCGATTATCTGCAGGGACAGCAGCCGAATGTCCATAAGATTGAGGTTATACGCGCGAACGGGAGTGCAAGATCCAGCTTGGAATTTCAATCGGAAGTTTAAATATTGGCCAGACACCGGCGATGAGGTCGTTTCACGCACACGAGAATCGATGACGGGACAGATGATAACGGAAGACGAGCTTGGGGAACACAGGTGTATTATGTAGTCCCAATAGGTTCCCATTGCCCTTTTAACGCCCCCGAAGCAGAGACTCGGCTGGGCTAAGCAAGTCCCCAAGCTGGGTATGCCCATACCTACCTATCCCCTCCCATACTATGTATGTACGCATCCCACCATCATGGCCTGGGCATTCTTGGTGTTCACTCTGCTAAATTATCGCTGTTGAATCACGGCCGAGACCTTGGCCGATAGCCAAGCCCGGCAGCGCAGGTGCCCAGGCCCGTATCCTCTTAACTGAATACATGCATTCATTGTGTCTTTACAGGCGGGTATAAATTCTCACGCGGTACCACCGCTGGTAGAAGCCATGAACTCGTATTTCCTGTCACCATGCTACCTGTCGTAGCCTCTGAATGCTTTGGCGGGTAAGTAACCGGAAATGGCACAGGTATTCGATATGTACAGTCAAAATCATACAGCTTTCTCGTCGTAACTTTCCTTGTAAATAAAAATACAAAGCCCCCAGAATCTTGTTTTGGAAAGAAACCAATTCAACATTAACAGTACCAATTTTTTTTTCGCTATCCGTAAAAATGTCGCCCGCACATGCATACATAAATCCCACAAAGCATAGACAGATGGAAAACTCTGAAAAATGAATCAGTAGAAAGATACAAAGCCAGTGGGGGCCTGGGTCCTGAAAACGAGGTAAAACCAAGGGAGAAAAAAAAAAAAAAAAAACTCCCGCCTTCCATGATTGCGCCGTAGTCGAAAAAAGAAAAGAAAAGAAAAGAAAAGAAACTTGATACTGAGAACATAGATAATCGTACAACATACCGAGAACCTCATTGGCATTTCAAAACAACTACTCAGATTACTGCCTGCGTGAATGCTAGACAGAATCTAGGACCGTGTAGATTCGAGAAATAAGAAAGCATAAGGGAAAGTTTAGCGGGGGGGCTGACCCGAAGCGGAAGGGGTGTACCGGAACCCATCAGCTACACCATTCGGGTCGTCATACTGGTAATCTGGAATAGTCTCTGTGGCCACAACATGGCGGATAGAGCCAGCATCGCTCTCTGCCCGTAGGCTCAAAGCTTCATCCCCGAACGGAAACCGTTCTTCACGAGCTCTCTGGCCCGAGGGGCCAACTGGGTCGCCATCTACGGTGGTGTACTCCGGAGGGAAATCCCCAGCGGAGTTTGGGCGTTGGTGCTCAAGTACATTCAAAGACCGGTCATCTGGGTGAAGAAATGGGTTTTCCGGTTCTCTTCCTAACGGAATACCGTTTGATGCTACATAGTCTTCGATTCCGGATGATGAGTTGTACGTAGGGTCGGAAAATGGGTTTATGATTATCGGAGATGCTGGTATATGACCAGAAGGTAAAACTATTTGTGGTCCTTCTAGCTGCACCACGGTGTCGTTTTGGGGATTGAACGGCGGAGGAGGGGCGAGAGCATTCGGAGCATCCGCAATCGAGGGCATTGTAACGGCGGTTCCTGTCATCTGCATTTCAGGAGTACCTTGCTGAGATTGCTCCGAATCTGTAGCCGTCTCGCCACCGGCAAGCCCTCGGTTTCGTTTCTTCCGTTTGTATGCCCTGTAGCCGAACAAACAGGCAATAAGTAGTAAAACCAGGCCAGCACCAAGAAGTACCCCCAATAGAATATCTTTCATTCTACGCGCTTCCCGTGGTCCCGGAGGGGGAGGGGGGGGTGCACCCGACTTGTCATGTTGTGGAAATATGACTTTGGTGGCGCCCGTCAGCACGATCGTGGCTGTATCCGTTACCTTCTCAGAGTTGTCAGCAGTAATTGTCGTGTACGATATGCTACCGCTAGTGTTTTCTGGAATCAAATCCGGAGGGTTCCCTCCTGAGGGTTTGGTGATTGTCGTGGTTATCGTTGAGCCATATCTGTCTGTTATGCAAATGGTTGTTCTCTCACTGGGAAATATATAGACACTAGGTTCAGAGAATGGGATTCGTGAGGGACTTGGAAGTATTGAAGTGAACGGCCTGGAGGGAGTAGCGTAAGGGTAAGCGTAAGGGTAAGGGGATTGGTCAGAATTTGGAGGCCACCCAGGGCCGTTCGGAAAGTGGTGATCGCTGGGTCCTCTGGTTGGGGGTCCGTCTTCAGGGTTTCGGGGATTGTCGGTTCTGTCAATGCCACCAGCGACGTCCCCGCCGTGCTGTAAATCGAAATCATCGAGAAATCGTTCTAAACTTGCTTCGTCATTGTCTGGCTCGGCCTGGTCCCGACCTTTCGGTAATGTGTCGGTTTCCCGCTTCTGTCGTACCATCGCCCCAGCGGGTGGTGGCATCGGATGATGCGCTCAGTGCCTCAGGATACCAATAGAAAGGCCGTCCTCCTGTGTTCCTTCAACTTCGGCTTCGCTATTCCCCTTCGTTCTTTCAATCACAACAACATGCGGTAAGGATGGCGGTTCGGTTGGATGGTTTAGTATGGTAAGGGATTGTGATCAATCGGGAGTGGTCGAAGCGGGAGTTACGAGCTGGGCAGAGTCAGAAAAATAAAATAAAAATGAAAAAATAAAAAAATAAAAAAAATAAAAATGAAAAATGAAGAAACACGAAGGCTCAGGGTCGGCTAGCTAGAAGGTAAAAGACCGTAGATAGCAAGATACATTCACGTTAAGCGATATTCTGCACGTTTAAAGAATGGAGTCGAGGATGACGGGCCGTTGATTGGATGATGGCGAGGATATGAGTGAGTTGTGGAGAGATGATGATGAGGAGGTTGGTGAAAGGGGTGTGGAAGCCACTTGAACATTTGTGTTGTGAGCGGCACGACCGGCAGCACGGCAACGCAACACGGAAAGCCGCCTAGCAGTCCGTCAACCTACGATGGCAAGCACCAACAGCCATCATGTTCTCAAAATCCAGCATCCAAGCTTTTCAGCACCGTCAACGATACCTCTCTACCTTCTTCGTTTGCCTATGAATACTAGTTCAGAGAGATCAAGAATTGTGACAGATTTGGGTCCACGTTTTGGAGGTGAGCCGAATAGGGCTCCAAAGACGTTCGGGTTGAGCTGAAGAAGATATATACTACGTACTTGAGTAGGTACTGAAGGAAGCATTTGTTCCCTTGAGAAACCTGCTGTTACAGGAAGATTTCGAGGTGGGTCTTGTCTTTTTCTGAGAGAGAGCTCATGTCGAATCGATTCTGCATCTCATCGAACTGACGTTTCAGATACGGAGCAAGAAATCATCATCGATCACGATCCGTTTATGTTTCTTGCAGGAAACAACGTTTCACATTTCGAAGCTTGTGCATAGGCTAGTGCAAGGGATAACTCAGCGTTGAGTGATTAAATGGTTGTCGGCCGACGCCTCGATGCCTCCTTTGGGCTGGTTGGTACATTTCACCAGCCATTACCTACCAAGACAAATGGCTCGAGACATTGGTCCAGCCACGAGTTTTCGAAAACAAGCGCTTGTCTGGCTATTCGGTTGTTTCAACATATCGGCGGCTGCAGCATCTCTTCGCAACGAATATGATGTTGAAACTTCCGAGTTCTCCCTGCTTAGCCTTTGAAACAGCCGAAGCCCAAGAAGCATACATGTCCACAAGACCAGGCTGCGGTTGCCCCTCACCACGGCTTTTTGCGGTTGCACTTGCCGGCTCTTTGGTGAGAAATTTAAGCCCACACCAAATATCCGAATAGTCCAAGAATTCTAACCAGTGGAACTCGATTCATGCGAAATGTGCTTTTGGTGATTCTAGCATCTACTTAGGTGGGCATTTTATCTGGCTACGAACGTCATGTTCGTCAAATATATGCCTCTCTAGGAAAATTAAAAGAGCAATAAAAAATATCGCAGTGCCTGCTGAGCGTAAGCAGTTATCGTCGGGGTGTACGCTTCAGACCTGGAAGGCTCATTCCGTGAATCCCAAAATCCCTCGGATTATGATGCTTGGTATCGTAATCTAATCTTCATCAAGGCCTCGAGCCGAAATCTTGGAGATTTCTGAAACGAAGCACAATTACGACTTCCCCTTCGGAAAATAACAATAGCGTTGTGTTTGGCAGGCCGAGCAGGCTGGGAATGCTATTTTCGTCATGAAACCGGCTCAACCCCCAAGCCTTTAGCGAACTTGTTCGTTTCAGTTTGTTGTTCTGGCCTGTCAACATCAACTTCAGATAGCTGAACCTCACCTTCCAAATAACTCTGTTCTCCAAAAAACGACATACTCCTTCCGCTTCCTCTCCATGTGTAACTTCACGATGAGCAGACCGGGGTAGCTCTCCCTGCATGACAAGGAGGCAGACAGAAGACGAGAATCCATCATGACAGCTCATACCACCTCAGCAAATTGGTATCCACCGTCCCTGTCTCGTCTCGTCCATTACTGTTTCTACTCCTTTCTTCCACAGCTCGCGATGACATCCGCGGGCGGATGAAAACCATCATACTGCGCTGCTCCGGCAGACGCATCCGCTACCAAAGCATCCCGTGGGACAATACGTTTCAGACTTCATGAGCTATAAAGGTCTCGAGATATCTCCCCTCGATGAAACGCTCACTTTCTGCAACGCCGCCACATCTACTCACATACCGGAATATCATCATCACCATCGTCGTTCTCCATCCACCTTCATCTGTAGCTTCATTGTACCAAAGCTATATCTTACACCCAACCTTCTGATATTCCTTCTACTCCAGTAGTTCCGCTTCTCACAGGCTCCAAAGCCATCAAACTCTTATCTCGGGCCAAGCGACAATTAAAGTCGCTGTCTCCACGATCATCAAACAAAATGTCCCAATACGCTGCACATCTCACGACTAGCTTGCCTGCTGACAAGGCAATCGTTGTCTTTAGCATCAGGACACCGAGTGATACTGCAACCGTCCATTTGGTCGGCTCTTGGGACAACTTTTCGGCGCCTCTTCTGATGGGCCGAGATGCGAAGCCAAATGTCGGGACCTGGAAAGTTTGCCTTGGATCTTCCAAGTACGGCACAGGTGCATC
This sequence comes from Arthrobotrys iridis, assembly GCA_036971165.1. NCBI lineage: Eukaryota > Fungi > Ascomycota > Orbiliomycetes > Orbiliales > Orbiliaceae > Arthrobotrys > Arthrobotrys iridis. Next base: position 2,103,712 of record JAJTTS010000003.1, read on the forward strand.
AATTGATGGTCTCAAGATGGGGGGCAGGTACACATATTACTTTGTTATCAACGGACATATTCAAATGCCCGATCCCACAGTATCGGAACGCGTAGTGGACCCTCGCAGCGGAACCATCTGTAGCGTTCTCAACGTTCCCTTCCAGGTCGCTATCGGCCAGAAAGTGATCGCCGGCAGCCCAGAACTTTCGACCGCCGAAATCTTTGTGCGCGAATTGACCGCGTGTCAAAAGCGACAGAGTCAGAGAGCATACCCATTTGATGGTCATATCTCCTTCGAAAAGCCAACCTCGGCTAGGGCCAATGCTCCTCAGCGACCAACTGTCGTGATTCCAAGTGGGCACGCAAAGCATAGCCAAACTAGCCCGATTTCCGCAGTACCATCCTTGACACCATCTTCTGGGCTCAATAGCGCTGTTTCGCCAACCTCTGTAGGCACCCCATACTCAGGAAGGCTCAATTTGCGCTCTAAGCGAAGCTTCGGTTTTGGTTTCAGCAGATCAAACAGCGTCCGCGAGCTTGGAGAGCAATCGTACAGCTCCTTGGAATCGGGGAAGAAGCGCGGCTTCCATCTTAAGACTCCCAGCATCCCGTCGATCTCAAATCTCATCAATTCAAGCTCCAAGCCTCGTACCGGATTCCCAGTTATTAGCAATCCTATCCCTCAGGATTTCGACAGATCGTATGGTACTGGTGGATTGTCCCGTTCTTCATCTACAGCCTCGAGGCGACAAGCACAGTGTACCGGTCTTGGCCTTGGTATCAATATGGAATACTGCCGATCCTCGCGATCTTCGCTCATCGAAGACGAAGAACAGGAGATCCTCGAAGCCCAAGACCAAGCATACAACGCTGTCAGGTCTCGAAAGATGGCATCCTCGATTGCACGACCATTGTCCGTTGCCAGTACCACAATCTCAGACAGCCCGTCCTTGACACAGAGCGAATTCTCTGTAGAGTCGTCTCCCAGCCCAGTTGATGACACCAGCAGCATTTCCAGCAGCCCAATGCAGTCCTTTGATAGCGATGTTGAGATCGAAACCGACGACGAGGAAGAGAACGTCGTAGCCGAAATGATGGCGTCTAAGCTCCAGCTTAATGACAAGTACGCGTACGGTGGCCTTGACGCTGTCAGAGTTGACGATCTCGCCGACATGGAAAACTGGTACCGCTCCGCAGCTAGAAAATCGAGATCTTCCCGAAACTCTAGGAGCACTCGATTTAGCGATATTTCTTGCGGTACCCGGTTCGAAGAGTCTCAGGAAGACATGTACCCGAGCCAGACATCCTATATCAATAACTTTTGGCCATCAGAAACCGGGTCCAAGTCTCGCCGTCCATCTCCAAACTTGCATATGCACGCCCCAATGCCAGTGAGACCCGAGGCCGAGGCCGTTGTTGCCATCGAGTCCATGGAAGCGCAGGCGGAAGCCAGACTGAGGTCGTTCATCCGGTCATCCTGGGGCCGATTCGACTATGTCGAGATTGGATCCGAATCCATCTCCGAGGAATACCAAGACTACCTCGCCGAACTCAGTTACCTACGAAGGGAGGTTGAAGAACTGAGACGGGAAAGGGAATACCTCTGCGGACGCCTGTCCAAACCAGAGCAGCATCTTTACTATTAATCATAATGAAACGAATAGCGACACAAACTGAATCTTTTACCTATTTACGACGTCTCATGAATATATTTATGACAGATACCCACATTCACCACACACGAACGTCATGTCATTGCCTTTCTTCTTCTTTTCACTCATCAGCCTTTCTGTTTGCCTTAATTTCGTATTTTCCCTTGCATATTGGCGATTATCTAGAATGGAGTTTTCGGGAGTGTTTGTTTTCTTTCCCTTATCACGCGAAGTACGAATACATGTATATACAAACAAACCATTTAATAATAGTCCCACAGGGGCAGCTCACTACAAATAAGTCTTCATTTCCCGCAAAACCGGCTAGTGACTACCTGAAGGGTACGTAGCACATAGAGAGAGAGCATTAGGTAAGCGGTTTAATATATAATACAGGAGAAACAAAAAAGCATAAAAATACACCAAGAGTATCAATCAACAAAATTATTACTGAGGGTTCCGGTTCCAATTCCCTTCCCCCTTTGTCGGGTAGCACCAAAATGATCATCCATTTGTGATAGCGGCGTTTATGACGAAGCCATGACCAGAGCTAGTTCTAGAGGAAGGTTATTTTCGATGCCGGCGTAGGCATGGGCTACAAAATCAAGAAAAGAATAGAAACAAACCTGTGCAGTAGAATTCAAACTTAAAAGACAAAAGGGATATCACATGCGATCCAGCCGCCCCATTACTCGCATGATCCCATTCGCAGGTACATAACCAGGGAAATCCAAACATCCAATGCTCCGCCGGATTGATAAACAAGGTTGCGTGACAATCATTAAACCCAAACTTGACGCCGTAAATCAGTAACAAAAAAAAAAGAAAAAAAAATTAAGAGGGGGGTTGGAGGAGAATAGGGATCGAAAGTTGAGTATTAGAAATTAGAGGTTGTTCCCCCCAAGTGTTTGTCGCCTCGCCAATTTGGAAAAAAAAAAAAAAAGAAGAAAAAAGGAGGGGGTTTATTGGTCCTTTGAAGATTTTACCGAGGAGCACTGGGGCTCCGTAATAGTTGTACCTATTAGTTTGCGGGGGGGGCTGCCCTGATATATAGACTGTAGCTCGTCTACCTAACCTTTGCGCCAGACACATTGCCGACAACACCGTTGACCCACTCGCCAGCTTCCTTGACACTCTCAGCCATGTCCTTTCCCGCAACATCGGCGAGGGTGATAGTTCTGGTCCTTCGTCTTTGACGGGGCGTTTCAGTGGTTGGGGTTGCCTCGGATGCGGGCTTGGAGACGATGCTTGTCTTGATGAATTCGGCATCATCCTCCTCAGGCATGACTCTTCGCGCAGCATATGGGTCTTGCCCAGGGACGGCGGTCAGGGCAGTTTTCTTGGCGGCCTCGAGCTCGATTTGACGGTGAACTCTTTCCTTGGTACGCCTATTTCTTTCTGCTGCATCACCGCCGGTGTAAATAGTGCCAAGCCACCGATCCCAGCAGATCAAGAAGGGTTGAGAAAAGTTGTGCTGTAATTGATACGATTAGGATCATGCGTGTATTATAGGGGGGATAGAAAGAAGCTCACCTTGATCCCCCATCCCTGATGGTGGATATCATGGTATTCAGCATTGTTAGAGAATATTATTTGGAGGGGGTCGAATGGAAGCTTGTAGCCACAGTGATCGTCGACGGTCTTCATTGCGCTAAATCCAAAGAAGAAGACGCTGCCCTTCATAGACATGCCCGAAACTTTGAATGCCAAAGCAGCACCTATGGTATCAAGGATCAAACCCTCGACGGGGTGATTGTACAGGGCGCCGAATGCATACGGGACATAGAGTCGGTGGTGTCTGGAGTGGAGGGTCCTGTAGAGGAAAGGTACCGTGTGCATGAGCCTGTGGCAGAAATACTGCCAGGTGTCGAGAATGAATATGGCAACAGCGAGGCGCAGAATTGGAAAGCAGACATAGTAGAGGACCTCGGCGAGCTTCCATTGCCAGTCGATGTTTGCAATGAGGGCTCCCGTGGCACCCTGAGTTGACAGGTAGGAGACGACGTTGGATGACAAGGTTGCTGCATCGATGCCGAGAAGACCTAGTAAGAAGGTAGTGGACCGGCCGACCGTCTGGCTCAGATTATATATATCCCATGGCTCAGAACCGGCCATCTCCTCCGGCTCAATGTATCCCAAAATCCAACCGACAGCGAACTGGACAACCTGCTGGATGATGACATCTCTGATTACCTCATATCTCGACACATGGTTCCTTTTAAGGACCTCCTCCGGGGTGTGAAGGCGATATTTCTCCAGGAGTTGGTATTGATCGACGTAATGGAAGACCATGGACAATACCCAATAGACGACTATTGGGGATAGACATGACAGGAGCGCATCGGATATGAACGGTAGCAAGGGGGTTGCAGGACGCAAGATGGGGTCTGCTGTCGGAGGTGTGAAGGACGATGTGGGGACTGTGAAATTGGCCTGCATTATGCCGGTTTGATTGTCGACGCGACGTTTCAGAGGAGAATCTCTGGTGGGAAAGAGACGTCAGGACTAGGTTGTTTGGTGAAAGATTCGGGGGAAAAGAAAGAAAACGACGGAAAGTCGTGACAGTAAATAAGGGTGAGCCGGAGCAGCCGGAGCAGCCGGACAGGTCGGTGGTCTAGTCGCCGGAATCCGACTAGGAAGTCGAAGGCTACCTGCGATTGTTATATCCGTGAGGTGGGAAATGAGGAACCGGGAATGTTCTCCTCCCCCAAATCCTCAAGCAGGTACCTGTTTGAGCTTAAGTACTTCTGGTGGTTGATATCCAACGGGGCAGTCGAGTTGATTTGAGAATGGTTTGATGGTGGCGAGGGAATGGGATGAGGACGTATGTTGTCGTTTGACTTTTTCGCTTCCCGAGTCAGAAAATAGGAGTCCGGGTTGGCCGGCAACACAGCAGACCGTTTGATCGCCAAGACCTGCCCGACTCGGGAGAACACACCCGCCCACTTTTCATTCTCAAANTTTTTCCCCCCCAAAACCTTTTCGCTTCAATCTCTTCTCACCCCTCATCCTCAAAACCAATTACCACTCCGCTTTCACCAGCTAAAACACCCCCCGCAAATATTGACACGATGATTATCTACAAAGTCCGTTTTTCGCACAATCGGCAGCATTATTGTTGCCCCTGGTTTCAATACTGACTCGGCTTTCATAGGACATCCTTACTAACGACGAAGTTGTCTCCGATGTCTACCATCCCAAATGTTCGCGATTACCCCACCCCACCCCACTCCACCCCACCCCATCGCTACAATGAAAAAAATTTTCAGCCGGCTGATAGAGCTAGGACAGTGGTCGATGATATTGTATATGAGGTCGATTGCGAGATGGTCCAGGTAAAGCAGGGCGCCGATGTTGGTGAGTAGGGCATCCTTTTTGTTGTTAGATGTTAACTGTGACTGACACCGGCTCCCCAGACATTGGTGCCAATGCCTCCGCTGAAGAAGCCGAAGAGAGCCTCGAGGACGGTATGGTCACGGTCAACAACGTTGTGTACTCTTTCAGACTGCAGACCACCACATTCGACAAGAAGAGCTATCTGACATATCTTAAGGGTACCCTTCCCACTTGAACCTGTATCGGGCCGTTTTGTCGCTATCGCTCACAGGTTGCTTGCTGTTTAGGATACATGAAGGCGGTTAAGGCGAAACTCCCTGAAGACAGGGTTGCTGCCTTCGAGAAGGGAGCCGCGGCTTACGCCAAGAAGATCGTGGCGAATTTCAAGGACTACGAGTTTTATGTCGGAGAGAGCATGAACCCCGATGGCCTTGTCCTTCTGTTGAACTACCGCGAAAATGGAATCACGCCCTACTTTACCATCTGGAAGGACGGCTTGGTGGAAGAGAAAGTTTAAATATAAGCGGTTGGCTCTCGCACCTGACATGTACCTTAACGTGGTACGCCTTTTCCCGACATACAATTATATATTCTCAAAAATGCGCCTTTACGTAACAAAAATAAACCGGGAATAGAGAGAGGAAAAAAAAGTCTATCATATTTTCTGTAAGAATTATGTGAGCTGTCGTTCTGCTAAGGCTTATTTCTATTATACACTAAATCTGATATCCTGGACACGTCGCATTCGTCCGGGTTCCCAGCTACTAAAAATTAAACTTGCGAAATCTATGTGGAGAGGGAAACCCGGGAATGAAGAGAGAAAAAGGAGAATATAGATACACGAAAAGAAAGCGGAGGAGGAGGAACCAGAAGTTATCGGGTGATGAATAATCGGGTCTGAGATGTAAAAGAGAAAATCGGATATATAAAAAAGAGGCAATTTTCGCATGGCTCGCTTGAACATTATATGAACGAAGATAAAGACGTAGGAGAGGGGGAAAGGGGAAAAGTAGAGACCGCATCAACAAGGATCGAGGAGGGGAATCACAGACGAGGTCGTTACGTTTTGTTCTTTTTGGGGGTTAGGTTTTCTTCTTCTTCTTCTTCTTCTTCTTCTTTTCTTCTTGATATGAAATTGGATATCAAATATGGGGATTCCTGGTATGGCATGGGTTAAGGTTTAGGGGTATGGTCGAACTATTTTGACCCAGTAACTTGGTTGTCTTTGCCGTTGAGGGTAAGACTTTCTTTGGGAAGCGCGGGTTGACCGGCCACAACACTGAACTGACCACCGCAGCCGGCAAATGTGAGTTTTTCGTTTCGGGTCGCCGTGTTATCAATCAGTGTGGGGACGATGATATCCTCCCCGGCGGGGCCCTGGCCGACTTGGAAGTTTTCACCAAAGCCCCAGCTGTGGGCCTTACCGTTGACATCGATGGCGATGTTGTGGTGGGTGCCACAGGAGACTTTGGCGATTGGGGGGAGGCCGGGGACGATCGTAGGCTCGGTTATGAAGCGAGGCTTCCCGTGCTCGTCGTAGACGGTGAACTCTGATTTCAATTCCTCGAGCTTGATACCCAACTGGTTAGCGTCGAGACGGCCCCAGGTGAGGAGCTTACCATCGTCGGTGACGGCGGCGGAGTGATGCTCGCCCCCGGTGATCTGGACGATCTTGTACTTGGCAAGACTCTTGACTATGGTCGGCTTGGGTACGGCGACCCCGTCCTCCCCGGTCTTCCCCTCGAGATCGATGCCGCACTGGCCGTACTGGTTGAGACCCCATGCCCAGACTCTGCCGTTAGCATCGACTGCGAAGGAGTGATAGGAACCGGCACCGATGGCGACGATTTTCTTGAGACCGAATTCTCTGGGAACGAGGCCGTTCATGCGGGTACGTTCGATGACGCGGCGACCGAGCTGGTATTGCTGGCCGTTACCCCAAGCGAAGACGGTTCCGGTGCTGCTGAGGGCTAGGATGTGATCGACGCCGGCGCTGATCTCGACGATGTTTTTGAGGTTGGGGAGGAGGAAGGGGTGGATGGCGATGCGCTGGTCCTCGCTGAAGCCCAGGATGCCGTCAGAGCACTACTCGACGGTCAGCAGGTGCAATTATACGTGCACGTACACATATACATATACATACAGATATGTAAGGGGGAAGGGGAGGGGAGAAAATTGAACATACGCGGAATGTACCCCAGGCGTAGACAAAACCGGTGTCGGTGATGGCGAGGGTTAGACTGTCAGAGCAGGCGATGCTGACAATGTTGACCTCGTCGGGGAGGCCTTCGACGGGGCCGGGGGTGCTCTCGAGGGGGTTGATCTGGGCATCATCGTCTTCGTCACTCTCGCTGTCGGCGGCCGCGGCCGCGGCCTTGTCAATGTCAACCTCGGGAGCCTCCCAGGCGGTGTTACGGCCGAGGGCGTTCTGGTCGTTGACGCCCCAGGTCAAGATCTTGCCATCGTGGGTGAGGACGGCGGTGTGCATGCCACCGACGGCGACCTGGACGACGCCGACGGAGTCGGTCGGGAGGAAAGGATTGAGACGGGGCCGGGTGACGGTCCTAGCCTTGGCATCAGGGCCGAGACCGAGCTCGCACATGTCGCCTTTGCCGAAGACGAAGACGTCGAGCCTGGCGGAGGAACGTTCGCGAACGACCTTGATGTTTCTGGCTTTGGGGACGGGAGCGACGTATTTCTTGGGCTCTGGAGCGTCGGTGGAGGAGGGAGGACGGGCGACCTTTGCCTTCTTGGACGGGCGTTCGGGGGCTTCCGAGTCGCGGTCTGAGGCGGCGGCGGGCTCAGCTTCAGCGTCGAGCTGCATGTCACTTTCCGACGTGTCATCCTGTTTGTTTTGTTTCGAGATTGGATCCCGTCAGCGATGTATGTTATAGGAATATCATATGTATTGTGGAGGATTGATAGGAGCAGAAAGGGTGGATGAATGCAGGGCGTACCTTTGGAGAGGGCGCGCGGTCGGTCTTTTTGGCGCGCGGTTTCGGGGCGGGTTTCTTGGAAGGGGCGGCTCTCTTGCGCGGGACGACGCCGTTGGAGGCGGATTCCTTGGTCGCCGTCGCGGAGGCAGAGGCAGAGGCAGTCTTCGCCGGGGCGGGTTTCTGGGTTTTGGCCGGGCGAGCCATGACGCGTTTTCTTCTTCTTTCTTCTCTCTTCTTTCTTCTTTCTTACTAACTTGATATTATTATCTCGTGGACGGGCGTGATTTGAAGATGAGTGAGTGAGTGAGTGAATGAGTGAGTGGGCGAATGTGAATCTGAATGGGAATGGGTGAAGAGGTCAATGATCGAGATGATGCTGGCTTGATTAGCGGTGGAGATGTGTGATGGTAATGGTAATGGTATTGTTATTGTTGTTGTTGTTGTTTTTACTATTATTATGATGATCAGGGGAGAGCTGTCGACGGAGTGGAAGGGAGACGTCGTGGTGGTGATGGAGATGGAGATGAAGATGGAGATGTCGTGGTGGGAGAGAGGAGGAAGGGGAAGATCAGGGCAAATCAAAATATGAAATTTTGTTTGGTAACCTCAAATTCGGCAATTATTATTATTATTATTATCATTATTAGTAACTATGTATTATTTTTTGTGGTGGTGGTGGTGGTGGTGGTGGTTAGGTTNGAAAGAAAAAAAGAAGGGAATTTAAGTAAAGGATCTAGAAGAGAAAGAGAGAGAAAAAGGAAAATCGGAAGAGAAAAATAAAAAAGAGAGAGGAAAGGATTGTCTGTGGTGACTCTGCTCTGGTCCGGGCTTCTCTGCGTTCTCAGTCAATCCAACACCAAACATATTATCACACACACACACACACACACACACACACACACAAGCAATCAATCAATCAATCAAAGAACGACATCAAATTATCATCATCACCACCATCATCATCATCATCATCGTTAACATCAACAGCTCTGCAGCAGATAATACTCTCCTCACAGCTGCACAGACACAGACACAGAAACTCTGCCGAACAGGTATCTTGTCGGTCCGTCTCCGTCTTCGTCTCTTTCCCCATCCTCGGAAGAGCCAGCCAGACAGCTAGCTAGCTAGCTGTCCAACCTGCCTGTCCGGTCTGCCCTTTGATCGCAGCAGCCAGCCCTTTCTGATAACACTTTATCGTCATCGTCATCATCATCATCATCATCATCTTCATCTTCTTCTGCTTCTTCCTTCCATTCTCGAAAGCAGCACCGGGTCTCTCGAGAAGCTGCTTGGTAATACTAATAGTAATAATCCTCGAGCAGCTCGATAAGATACCTCTTCCATCAGTCGGTCGGTGGACACTGAACTGATATCCTTCCATTCTGATATCACCAGCACACAGTTTGCCCGTTTTCTTTTCTTTTCTTTTCTTTTTTCCCCCCCTCTCTCTCTAAACCTCAATCCATCCTAAATTTTTTTTTTTTTTTTTTTTTTTTTTTTTTTTTTTTTTTTTTTTTTTTTTTTTTTTTTTTTTTTTTTTTTTTTTTTTTTTTTTTTTTTTTTTTTTTTTTTTTTTTTTTTTTTTTTTTTTTTTCCTTCTTTCTCTTTTTCTCTCCTCCCACCCCACCACACTCCTGACATCAACCATCACCACTGCTACTACCACTACTACTACTTCATCACCATCACTTCATCATCACCACCAACACCACCACCACCGACATCACCGACATCACCGACATCACCGACGTCACCGCCTTCTGAAGTACAGTACATCATCTTCATCTTCATCAGCTCCACATCTCCTTCACACTCACACCCACACCCTCCCGTCCGACTATAATCCACACACACCCTCACACATTCTCACCCTCACTCTCACTCTCACAATCCCTCTCTCTCGCAGAAGGCACATATCTTCGAATGACAAGTATAACATCAACCGGTCCCACCACTACCCCTTCCTCCGCTGCCCCCCCACACGTCTCCGGCCCCAATCCTTCCTTCCCCCTCCCTCTCCCTTCCTCATCATCATTATCATCATCATCTTCGTCTTCTCCTTTACCTGCTATTCCCCTCCCCTTCCCTCAATCGTCCTCCTCAAACCAGGGCTCCTCAGCTCCCTCGCCTCTCCCAGCAAGGTCGTTGAGCTACGCCCAGGCGAGCAAGAAATCCGCTACAATCGTGTCCAGCACTATTCCAGTTCTGCCCCCGCAGCAGCAGCAGCTCACCGCCGCTGCCTCCAATGCTCACCGCCTTTCTCCCTCTTCCCTCACCCCTCCCTCGCATCCCGTGAACGGGAAACCCCAAATCCTTCCCGCCGTACCTCCACTGGTCGCTAACTATCCAGCAGCCAGCAGTAGTGGCAACATTATCGTCAACGGTTCCTCCTCCTCCGTTCCCTCCTCATCCTCTCCCGCTCCTGTCACCCTCCCCCCCACCTCTCACAACCGGAAACCTTCCCTGGCCGCTCAGTCACAGCAACCCCCCGCTCCCTGGGGTCAGCACTCACAGCAGCAATCGCAGCAGTCGCAGCAGCAGCAGTCGCAGCCGCAAAATGGGTTGAGGATGCCTCCCGGTCAGCAGCCTCCCACTCCCAGCTCGATACACTTTGGCAACGTGTCCAACGGTCCCCACCATGGGCCTCATGTCGGTTCAAGCCCCGCGCTGCCCCCTTCCGTTCCACTTGCCCCCTCTGCTTCCTCCGATCTCCCCGCCGGTTCCCCGCAGACTTCACCGTCTCCGGTCCCTCAGCCCGCTGCTAGCGGTGGCCCTCCACCCTCGCTCCCTCGACAGGGAATGCCGGCATTCGGCTCGGTCACAGAGAACTCGGATCATAGCGTACGTCCCT
>JAJTTS010000003.1:2114493-2162197 GCA_036971165.1 Arthrobotrys iridis
TCCCCTTTTTTTTTTTTTTTTCCATCCTCCCTCCCCCTCCCTCTCCCCTTCCTTCCAAGCTCCATATCTATGTATCTCTCCATGCCTTGATATCCTGATATCAATTACACAACATCATTTCCTTTCTTCTTTTTATTTTATTTTATTTTATTTTTATCCTTTCTGATCTTTTACTAACAATATATCTGTGTGCGTGTGCGTTTGCACAAAGCAGAGATCGATTCCACCGCGTCCGGTATCGATGCCACCGAACGCTCCCCTGAATCCAAACATGCCCGGCCCTCCACCCCACCTTCGACGGGATTCCGGTCATGGAGATGGTCCTCCACCACCCCCTCCCCCTCACGGTCGAGGAATACCTCAGAACGCCCCCCGTGGCAGAAATCAGCATCAGATGGGAGGCAACTATGCTAACCAGTATCCCCCTCATAACAACCCCGCCGCACCTTTCGGGTCTCCTGGTTACTCCAACACCCAACAGTATCGGGCCGGACCTAACCAACCCCGAACCGGCGCAACAGGTCCCGTGGGATCCCCCTATCAAACACCTGCCCACATGGCGAACTACAATAACAACCGTGGTGGCCGTAGCCCGGCACTGACCCATTCGCTACCCTCCACACCTCAGATGAACAGCGCCCAGCTCGCAGGCAACCCTCCCATGCAGCCATCGCCCCACATGGGCTACCAACATCTCTCTCCTCACCCTCACCCTCACGTATGAAAATCCCCTTCTCCCCTTTTTCTTCCTTTATTTCTTTCTTTTTGAAGTATACAATAAAGTGGAAAACCCCTATAGTTGTATAAATTGCTTACACTAACTCTCGGAGTAGATGCAGCAGATGCAGCCCATGCAGCCCATGTACGGACAAGGGTACGACCAGTCCGCGTATTATGGCCAACCTTCACACTACATACCCTATCCTCAACCCCCCTTCATCCCGGGTAGTCCCCGAGGTGGTACCTATCTACACCAGCAGCCCCAGCAAGGTGGCTTCATCCCCCCTCCTTTCCAAGGCTCACAATCCCCTGCAATGGCCAGGACTGCCTCGCAGCCGTCGGACCACCATCTTCACCGTCCGCCGTCCAGCATGTCGCACATGTCGCACAATCCCTCTCTCCCATCCAACGCCATTCCCCCGCCGCTCCCACACCCAGGTCCCACTCCTCCAGTCCCCACCAATCCGAACAACCAGTTTTTCAAAAAGGTCGAGAAGGCTTCGAAGAAAATTGAAATTCGTGATCCTAACACGGGAACCGTCAAGACCTTCAACAATCTTCCCCCTGTACACACCTCCGGAAGGTCTCCTGTCATAGTTTCGTCCTCTCCAGCCCCCGATCATACGGCGCAGAGAACGGAAGCCAAACCCGTCCCCACTCCAGTGGCTAAACCATTCAGCACCAAGACGGACCAAGAGGTAAAGGATGAGATGAAGGCGGCGGTTCAGCGGGAAATTCAGATGAAGAAGCAGCAGGAAGAACAGGAACAACGGCAGAAGAAGGAGGAAGAGGAACGCAAAGCCAAAGAGGCAGCAGAGGCAGCAGAGGCGGAAAGATTGAAGAAGGAAGAGGAGGAGCGGTTGCAAAAGGAGAAGGAACAAAGGGAGAAGGAGGAAGCCGAGCGTAAGGCTAAGGAGGAGGAAGAGGCTGCCGCCGCTGCTAAAGCGAAAGCTGAAGCTGAGGCCGAGGAGGAAAGGTTAAGACTGGAACGCGAGAAGGAGGCGGAAGAAACCCGACGCAAGGAAGAAGCAGAGGAGGCAGAGAAGCAGAGGAGGTTAGCAGCCGAAGTGGAGCAGGCGGCGGCGGCGGCAGCTGCAGCTGCGAAGAAACAACAACAGGAAGCCTTGGAAGCACGACGTGTCGAGGAACTCCAAAAGACCGGATCGCCCGCTACGGGAACTTCAACCCCTTCGGGACCCGGTGATGAGGACATCGATGCCAAGGCCGTGGCCGCAGCCATCAAGGGTTCGACATCGCTACCAGCGGACTCGAAGGAAGTCGAAAATCTCGCCCCGGATATCGCCAAGATTACGGTTAATCCTCAGGTTGCCACCGCTGCCCCAGCCGAAACTCAGTCGTCCGCCGCTCCAGCCCCTAAACCCAATCAACGAAAACCAGCTCCTCTCAACCTCCAACTCAAGACTTCTTCGGAGCCAGCTCTGCCGTCGGCTGCCCTGACAGCTCTCCGCTCCGCACGATTCATAGATGACATCAATAAGGTCGCCTACCCACCTTCCATCATATCCCCGAATCCAGCTCTCAACTCCAACGCGCTAAACGGTAAGTTCAAGTATGAGAAAGACTTCCTCATGCAGTTCCAGACCGTCTTCACGGACAAGCCCTCCACCGATTGGGATCAACGGATGCGTGATACAGTCGGAGAACCGGATTCTGCCCGTCCCATGGGTGGATCCAGAGCTCCCTCATCTGCCGGCCCTGGGAAAGCACGATCCACGCTTCCCGGACCCCCTCCGCCCATGGGAATGGGAATGGGAACCTTCCGTGTCGGTGGCGGTGTCGGAGGGTCAGTCGTGCCTCCATCTGCCAGGCAACCTTCGAACTCGCCGTTCCCCATTGGAGGTGTCCCGCGTCCGTTCCCCCCACGGAATCACTCCTCCACCCAACTGTCAGGTCAAAACTCAGCCCCACAAAGCCCCGGCGGGCCCAAAGCATCTCAGCGTACCAACAGCAAGAACGTTCCCCGGAGAGCAGGGGGGGGAGGCATGGATGGAAAGCGACCGAGCCACGGGCCCTCATCAAAGGCAGAACCCGAGTCTATCAACCCCATGCCAGCAGGCGCTGCCCCCGCTGATTTCGAGCCACTGAAGACGACGGCATCAGCGTGGAAACCGAGGACGGTAGGCAATACTACAGCTCCGAGTGCACCATCGTTGCCGATTCAGGGAGCTGCGGGAACTGCTTCCACCGCCTCCGGCGAGGAGTCCCGTCTTTCTCCCGAGATGGTGCAGCGCAAGGTCAAAGCAGCACTCAACAAGATGACACCTGAGAAGTTTGACAGGATTGCGGATCAGATCCTCGAAATCGCTAGCCAGTCCCGCTATGAGACCGACGGACGCTCGCTTCGACAGGTCATCCAGCTCACGTTCGAAAAGGCAACAGACGAGCCCAACTTCTCGTCCATGTATGCCAAGTTTTGCAAGCGAATGCTCGAGAGTATGCATCCAGATATCAAAGACGAAAATATCAAGGACAAGAATGGCAACATCGTCACTGGTGGCGCACTCTTCCGTAAATATCTTTTGAACCGTTGTCAGGAAGAGTTTGAGCGGGGTTGGAAGGTCAACCTGCCCCCGAAACCGGAGGGGGTTAGCGAGGAGGCTGCACTCATGTCCGATGAATACTACATCGCCGCGGCCGCCAAGAGAAGAGGTCTCGGTTTGATCCAGTTTATTGGAGAATTGTTCAAGCTGCAGATGTTGACGGAGCGTATCATGCACGAGTGCGTCAAGAAGCTCGTCGATTACGAAGGCACCCCCGAAGAAGAGGAAGTAGAATCTCTTTGCAAGCTCCTGCGAACTATCGGCTACGCCCTCGACGCAACTGACAAGAGCCACCTGGCGATGGACGCCTATTTTGCTCGGATCCAACAGATGATGGATAGTAAGGACTTGAATAGCCGTATGAAATTTATGTTACTCGTAAGTCAATATTATATTTTTTCCTCGGGAAATCTTTCTTTCTTCTTTCCCCCCCCCGGTCGTCTAACTTACAATCTTCTGCTTTTTCTTTGGTAGGACGTGATCGAATTACGAAAAGTCAACTGGGAATCAAAGGAGGCGGACAAGGGTCCTAAGACCATTGCGGAGATCCGTGAAGAGGTCAGTATCTCTCTCTCTCTCTCTCTCACACACACACACACACCTTCTTTTTCTTTGCTTTTCCCTGTCGCCGATGAAAGAATAAAAATAGGCACTAACATTTTTGTCCTATTATATAGGCACAGAAGGCTCAGCAAGAGAAGGAGGCTGCTGCCGCCCGCGACAAGCAACGTCAACGGTCGCAGGCTGGGAGAGGAGACGGGAGGTCGTTCTCGCAAGGCTTTGGTGGGAATCAAGGGTTCCAGGACCAACGCCAGAATCAAACATTGGGGACAGACGAGCTTCGCCGCCTCGGTGCGAAAACTTTACGACAAGCCACAGCGGGTGGCTCCCTCGGCCCTGCCGCTGGTTTGTTCGGCAGGTCCGGTAGTAGCGGCGGCAGCCGAAAGGGCCTAGGTTTGGGTAACCCTGCAAGCCTATTCCCCAGTGCCGATTCTGGAGCATCGTCCCGGACGGCAACCCCCCCAGTTCAGCGGGAGTCAGTCGCATCGGCGAACAGTTTCAGGTAGGCTCTGATTTGAGATTTGGACACCAATCCAAAGCGAGTACTCCGACGGCTAACTGGATCACAAATCGTTAGTCTACTATCCAGCCACCAAGACGGTGCCGATAATTCTGAGTCCCACGAGACTTCTCCGCCTAACGACTCGTCTACGCAAGAGTCGAAGTCCCAAACCACAGAATCCTAATCGAATAGTCGCAATCAAGTTGCGACATCAAAAGCTCTGTCTATTTTTCTGTTTCCTTCCTCCTCTTCTTCATCCTCATCCTCATTTTCATTTTTTCCCTTTTTATTTCCCTCATGGTTTCATCTTGTCCCCTCCAACTTTACCCCCTCAAGTCGTTCATAATGATGCGGTCTTATTCTACTGTCTACCTTTCCACCTGTCATGCCTCATTCACGTACTTTTCTTCCTCATTTCCCGTTCTCTTCCGATCCAAAGCCTGTCAACCGCCTTTTTAGACAGTTCTTTAGTTAGTCAATGTGTAATTCGAAATGATACTTTCTACGACAATATGATTCTTCCTTGAATACTTTTGCGATAATTCTGTGAGGTTTACATGTGCCCTGGCCAGCTTGAACCCCATGAGCTCGCGTACAAACGAACGAGATCTCCGTGGGCCGCCATACCGGCTGCTTTCTTTAAGTACAAAGAAAATAAAACACAGAGGGATGAACAGGAAGAAGGTAAATAAACTTGTAATGTTAAGGTAAAAGAAGTATTGCGCCGAATCAAGTCAGACATTCCCATCCTGCCTCTTCCGTAAACGCCTGTAACAAATAATGTACATGTACCCTCGCGTTGACATCATGCAAAACGCTCAAACCCCCAAAACAAAAAAGAATGGAAGATGAAATACAAGGTTTCGTACTGCTAAATAATATTGTCTTCTCAGAGTGAGGGTTACGAGCCTCTGAAGAGGGTTTCAAGAAGCCTTGCAGCACCTTCCACGAAACCGTACTCCCCCACAAGTGCGTTGAAAAGATTTGACATTTGTTGAGTAACCTGCATTTCATCAACATCTATGAGAGATATATAAAAAAAGCCTCTGATTAGCTTGTAGCTCCTCTAGAAACTCTGTCATCAGTTGACCTACCACCAGGCAAAAGCTTGATATTTGCAGATATGTCGCTACAGCTTTCCCCTGTAGCCTTGATTTCAATGTGCCAGGAGAAGCAGATTTCGGCCTCTGTGGAAGTTCGTGTGTTCGACAAAGCGTTCCTACCGCGAAATGTTATCTTCCTCCGAGGCAGGTTCGCAACAAGAAATCGACGCCCGACGTTGACCCCAGCTTCCAGCATCTTGGGCACCTGAAATTTTAAGGTCGGCTCTGATTGGATAGCTACCGGAATAAACTTGGAAAACCGACTCTGCAATGTGACCCAGGTTTCTGCCCGCTTCCTCGCTAAAGCCGCATATGAGGATATTGAATAAAGGGCTATACTAATATTCCGCTCTTTTGAGAGTTTCGAAAGATGTTGCCCCAGTTCTGTCCGCGCCCAGTCGCTGCATTCAACCTTTAGACCGTAGACGGCAGGGTCGGTAACCGAAAGGACCTCCATAGATGCCTTAAAATGTAGTAGATTCTCATGCGAATATCCCTGGATAATGCGGTGATGTGAAGAACTAGAATCAGGCACCAATGCTCTCGGGTTGTAATCTGTAAATGTTAAGAGGCATAGATCCTTCATCCCTTGCTGCGAGGATATCTTCCCGCGCGGTATTATATAATATGGATCCGTCTTCACTTCTTCCCCATCTTGAACCGGGGCTACGTTGCGGATGATCTCCTCGTCATTACTGTCCAAGCACTGCGTACTACGGCGGCTGTTAGTATAACATCAGAGCACGGAATGGAACAAATATGTATACATGAAATCTGAAATTTCGTTTGAGGTCAAGGTTATCGCTTTGGGGCCATCCTCAATCAGTGCCTTTCGTCTGGCTACAACTAGCTCTTCTTCTAAGAGTCTGACTTCCTGTCGAAGAGCATCACGGTGCCCGAGGAACGTGCGATAAGCTTTGTCTTTGATTCCAGAAGATAACGCAGGATAGTAGTGATCAGTTGTCTCTTTCGGGGCGTTCGGGCGTGATTTCCGTGTCGGCGACCAATCAGGGGTACTCCGATGTTCGAAGCTCTCGTATCGCGGTTTTCTGTTCCCGCTGCTATATATTTCCTCAAGCCCCCGCTTTACCGTTCCAGGAGATGTATGCTGCCGTCCAATAATTGGTGGTAAAGGAGATTCCGTAAGGTCTTCGCATTCGACTGAAAATGGAGGCGGCGTCCTCGACAATCTGGTTCCATTGCCGAAAATACCCAGGCCTTCCCGTCGGTCAGATATCGACAACTTTTCCGCAGTTGCCTCCGTAACAGCATCTAACCCGCTAGCAGGTTGTACCGCTCCAGGTAAATCTCCGATAGCATTCCGCTTCCCACTATTCCCCAGGTAGTTTTTCCGAGGCTGCGGCGCATCATTGTACACACCACTTTCTTCGGGTTTGAATCCTCTCGCCATCCCTAGTTTATGCTTCATTCTGCCATTGGGCAGCGTGCTATAGTGACCAAAGAAACCAGATAGTTTCGTACGTTTCGAAGGGGAAGTGGTGGAGGGTAACGTTTGGCGATCCCTTTTCGACGGATGTCCTATAGTTGGAGCCGCCATCGACCCGTCCCAATCAGCCTTTCCATTCAAAGATGCTGTATTTTTCGGCTGCAAGGCATCCTTCGTCTTACCCGCAGGTTCCATAGTTCGATAGTACTGGGCTTTCCGTGGGCCAGTTTTCGTGGATGCTGTGCAGAATAGTCAATGCATCAAACACCATCGAGTGGTTAGGGTCGCGCGTGCACGCGGAGTTTGATATCGGTATGTGTTGCTACACGTAAACAAGGCGCTGCACAAGAACGTCAGATGTGCACGGTTAGCTTGATGGTACTGTCTGAAAGGACCTATAGAGCAATAGCTGTTTGAAGAAGTTACTTAGGTGCTCACCCATTTGAGCCAGCCCGTCGAGAGTAGCTTCTAAATGCTCGTATTGTTCGATTTTTTAATGATGTATCCCATCCCGGTGTGTATACTTGACTCGCTCATCAAAGAACTCAAGTCGATTAAGTACTTCAGTGGCCTGCCGAGCAATAACAAAATAGCTCTCTATATATACATGCCGACTAAATCTAGACGGTGACTTCTTCCCGTCCATAGGATATTTATATACAATATTCAGCATTCAATAAGGCGGGAAATACTCCTGGCCCCGCTTTCTCCTACGGAAAAACGCAACTCTGGATAACAAAAGGGGATGGTTATGATGATACGTATACATGGGTTAAAAGGCACGAAGGGTCAATTAGGCACCTATTGGAGAAAAGAAGGCTTTCCCATACCACGCTATATATATACGCGATTAATACTACCTACCCATCAAGCCTGCCTGGTCCGCATAAAGGAGCGTTGGCCAGGAGT
Source organism: Arthrobotrys iridis (assembly GCA_036971165.1). Lineage (NCBI taxonomy): Eukaryota > Fungi > Ascomycota > Orbiliomycetes > Orbiliales > Orbiliaceae > Arthrobotrys > Arthrobotrys iridis. The sequence goes on from JAJTTS010000003.1 coordinate 2,122,297, forward strand.
GATTGTTGGCCTCCGAGCCTGAAAACTTGAATTGCTCCGAGTATTCCCGCTAGATAAACCAGGGCTCGGTGAATGGATTTGTGCGTATTTCTCAAGCACCTAAGATTGAAAGCAGAGTAAGTTTTCGTTTAGGTCATCGGATAGGGACAGTGGCTCACATCTAATACTCCACGAGCCACGACATCGCGAAGCTCCTCGTCAGCATTTGGCGCTTCACTATTGGACTTGCGGACGGAAATGTTTTGGAACACATAATTCAGGACCTATGATGGAATCCGTCTGTTAGTCGGGTTAAATAGCGGGGCTTCAACAAATAGAAGAAATACCTTGTCAAGTACTAATCGAAATTGTAACACAACCTTTAAGACGCGCTCGTCGTGAATCGATACAGGGATCCAGCCGTCGAAAAGAAGCATATTCGTTTGCTGGGTGGGTTTGCCTCCGAACAACATAGTGTTTAGTATAGTGTTTTGAGTAACATCACGCATGTACGTTGATCGGCCGTCGCTAGATCGCGCTTTCGTCCCGAAAGAAACTATAGTATCTCTCGGCGGACCTTGTCCCTGGCTCCTACCACTGTAGTTCGTCGAACCAGGGTGAATCATGACAAAATTCTCCTCCATGGTCCGAAACCCAAGCCCACCAAGAGCAACTGCAACATTGGGATAAGTACCCGCTAAAGACAACGCCTTGATAAGGGCAACAGATTTCGAATTTTTGTTTAAGTCTGGATGGCCGTACTCCCCCCGGTGTCGGTCCGCCTTCCGTAAATGTGGAATGATGCCTTCGGTAGTAAGGATTTCCTCTATCTGATTTGCTGTCTGATCGATAACCCGTAGTGCACCTCGATGAAGATAGCTCTCTTCCACAAATCTCGAGGTTGCGAACATGCTTTCGTTGTCACGGCGCAATCTCCACTCCCGAAAGGCATTAATCGTGGCCATGTGGTCGCTCCCCGTGCCTCTCGCGAAAGCTATTTTCGCCGCCTGTGCATCTCGTTTCCTCTCAAGCGGTGTTATAAAAAGGTCACGGCTCCCACTTGCCGCGCCCAGAATTATCATTGGATCTAGGCATTTGAAGATAACACCTAGGAGAATCATTTTCCCTAGAGACGGCTCAACAGGCCTTTTGAGTGGAACTCCCATTAGTCTCACAGCGACTATCAACATCCACGTTCTGTAGCTGTCAACACTTACATCGTAGCCAGTACTTTTCCAAGATTAGTTAGAGTTTCATCCTTCTCAAGCGCCCCAAGGCCCCTCAATTGACCCAAAGCAGCTTCAATGGAAACAGCCGAGGGCGGCTCGATTGCTTCTGAAAGAAACTGGCCTATTGGGTCTTTGAATCCCTGTGCACGGATGTCCAAGCATATCTCTTGGAGATCGGATCGAAGAATTTCAGGAAGGCTGGAGGGTCTAAATTCAGTAAACCTCTCTTTTGTAAAGAGCGCAAAATAATGCCCGTTGCGGACACGACCAGCTCTTCCTGCCCGTTGCTTCGAGTTCGACTTGCTTATCCATGTGCATTGCAATTTGGTGATCCTTGACGTCTGCTCGAATCTCTTTTCCCTTAATTTTCCACTGTCAACTACGTATCTAACTTCCGGTATAGTCACAGATGTTTCCGCTATATTCGTCGACAAGATGACCTTCCTCTTCCCGGCTGCGTTCGCGTGGAAAACTTCCATTTGCTGCTGTGGGAGGGAGGAATGCAAGATGTCTATCCTATAGGTATCTGAATTTTGGAAGTTGACACCGAGAGGAGCATTCTGCCGAAGCATCTCATCCACAAGTTTGATTTCTGCCAATCCGGGAAGAAAGACTAGGATATCACCAGCGTCAGTTGTCTTGGCCAAATGGGCTATAACGATTGCCACGAGCCCGCAAGGTGTTAATCCATCCTCTTTGTCATTTGAGACAATCATCTCGCCGTCTTCTCCCACAATTGCTTTGCGCTTCCAATCGATAAAGGTATCATCCTCTGAAATGCTGGTATTACTGGGTCTTTGTGCTGATTGAAGCGGTATGATTTTTGCTTTATAACTCCTTTCTACTTCAAGATAATCCCGAGTGTCGGGATCCTTAAGAAGCTTGAGCTCCGTAGCGGAATAACTAGAACCGAGTATGGATTGTATCTCATCGAGAAAATATTCGGCCACTGGAAAGGTGCGCCCCGGAACGGATAAAGAAGGGCACTCCTGAAGCTTTCCATCCTTTTGCCTTGTAGTAAAATATCCTGCAAAAAGCTCTGTATTCATTGTAGCGCTCATCAAAACAATTTTAATTGGGGGTAGACTTTGATCCTCTCTTTGACGCATGACTCGCTTCAAAAGGACCATCAAAAAGTCGATCTGGATGTCTCTTTCATGTACCTCGTCAATCAGAATATGTGAAATGCCTCTCAATGCGGCTTGAGCATTTGTACGAAGCTGTTGAAGAAGGATACCGGTTGTGCAAAAGTTGATGCTTCCATTTAGGGGCGCTACTTTGGAATCAAACCGGACATGATACCCGACTGTCTCCCGAAGTGTTTCATTCCTTTCTGCCGCCACACGTTGTGCCACAGATGTAGCTGCGATCCTGCGAGGCTGGGTGCAGATAATATTGCATAGAGCTCCGTCACCAGCTTTCACAGCGTCCTCAAATATGATCTGGGGGACCTGGGCTACAAAAGGGTCAACTTTCTGAAGAAGAATTGGGAAGTCAAAGGGCAAAAGGAGCAGACGAAGGAGAATGATGATAAAATGGCGACTATTTTCAAGGGGAAAAGTCTCTTACTTGTTTTCCCACTCCCAGTCGCTCCCACAATGATGCTGACGGGATGGTTCTTTACGATATCCAAAACTTGGACAGCATGCTGGTTCATTGGTAAATCCGCCCGTTTCGTTCTCATCTCTTCTAGGTTTGAGTCTGCATTATAGGCAAGGTACTCGTCTAACAGCATTTGACTTCTTGCCCTGGCTGCCTGGGGACTAAGCGGTGACCACCCGAAACTACGACCCTTTGTTGTGGTGTCATTTTCCGGAACGGCCTTGGCGTCGGAATACTCTCGGGGTATTCCAATTCTCCTAACATGGTTGACAGTATCAACCATAGGCTGAAGGTAGTCCCAACGAGACCGAAACCAGATCGGTGACAAAGTTCTTAACACTTCGCCTTTGCCAGCCCGAAGTGCTTCAATGAAGTTCGCAAATACCTCCGGCTCGGTCTGCCGCAGCTTGAGAGCAGCAACGAAATATGCGAGAGTCTCGGCCGCCTTTTTGGAAGCACCGTGGACCACTTGCCCTAAGGGCAAACCGTCTACCGAAGCTTGAAGCGAATGCATCCCCGCGACGCGAGACGACCTATCATCTGGGACGACGCACTCGTATTTCCCGATTTTTCTTTGCTGTTTGCAAATATCAAGAAACTGCTTGGCGTTTGAGGAATTAAGTGACAATGCGTTCTTGACTTGAAGATTTGAACCTGCATTTTCGGCGTGCCACTGCTCAGCCTGTTTTTTGAAGAGCAAACAGGCGATAGTATCGCCGAGCACGACATCGCGGTGTCGTACAATGATTCTGATGTTTTGCGGCAGGAAGGCCAACACGATCTCGAAATGCCTGTTCCGGGGAATCCTCCTGTAGCTAAATTCAGGAACACCATTATATGCTGCACAGTATTCATAAACCTCCAACTTGGAATCCTTCTCCTTTTTCAAGATCTCGGAGGTGAGTTCTCCCTTGTCGTAAGTTGTTCCCATAAACTGTTCCAAACCGACTCGCTCATGAATTTGGCAAGCAATATGCAGCCAAGCCACTTGTTGGGCAGCATTCTAGGAGGATGACGAGCCGTGTATTAGCGATGGCAGTAGGATATAAAGCGTTGACGATATATGTTGTAACAAAGAGGGACACTAGGAGGATTTGGAGTTCGTTACCTGGTTTTCGGCCGCTCCATATCCAGTAAAGGTGTTGGCAGTATTGTCAATTTGCATTTTTCCCGTTGCGCGAACATGATGTATGACACGCCCACTCGGAGTTCTTGAGCTGCTGCCAAAAATTGATACTTTGCTGAACCTACCGGTCTCTAGAAGACAATCAAGGGGGTGGCTGCGTACACGCGAGAATTGTCCAGTATTCGGGATCTTGAATTCCATAAGGTATTCGCCTTTCGTCCGATATAGATGAATATCGTGCGGCTGTGGTTCTGCTTGCCTCTTAGGATCATTTTTTGATTTTTTGGGTTGATTATGCTGCCTGATGTGCCGTGAGATGGTGCTTCCAGTAGCCTTTCTGGGGAACACACTTAGCTTTGGGGCGTGTCCTTTTTGCACCAGTGGATGCCTTGATGTAAGTTGTTTCGAAGCGGAGCCGGCACTTTGTGAAGATGGAGCCCGCGGTTTCGCTCCTGCAAGAGGCTGCTGAACAGGTGGGAAGGGAGCGTTGTTCGTACGGGTGCTGAAAGGGAGCTCCGATTGAGTAGCGTAGTATGCGCAGAAGGGTGGCGCCGAGGTAATGGAATTCGGGTTTCTGTGAGACCCTCTACCAACCACTGTCTGGAGCTGTAGTCGATAGTAGGCTAAGGGCGTTCGTCGCCCGAGAGACTAATGGGGTCCATGACATCAACACTAGGTTCAGTGAGTAAGAATCATGTTGAGACTAACGGATAAAAAGGAGCCCTGCATTACACCAATATACCACCGGAAAGCTCCTTGTTCAGCGCTATTTGCCTGAGTGTCGGGGGGGAGTTTTACGATTGTACGACTGTATCCGGCATGTCCTCAGAGCTGGAATAAGAAACGTATTTGTACCGCGAAAAGGATGACGAGATTCACGGGGAGAATCTAAGAGTCTGACTGCAGGGGAAGGTTGCCTGCAGGTGGTGATACTGATCAATCTTCTGTGAGGTTGCAACGTAATGAATATAAGAGCACACTCGGGACGTAGGAGCGAAGGTAATCCGATGTAGAAGAGTAGAGGAATATTGTATCTTATTGGTTATATAAATAGGCTTCGCCCTCGATGTAATAAAAAAAAAAGATATCGCCTGTTTCTTAGATGAGGTCAAATTGAATAGAAACCGGCGTCTGTGTTTTTTTTTTTCGTTTCCCAATCAGAAGGTGAAACAAAAAAAACCCTGTGGCAGCAAGGTTGAGCCGAAAGAAGATGCGGTCGGGCTGGCTTGGCAAACCGTCAACTGTGGATGCCAAGACTAAGGGACACCCTCCTCTCAGACTGCTTGCTAATCGTTCAACTTCTCAAGCCGACTGCTAAACATCATCACCGACACTACTACTCCAGAAGACACATCACTACCTACCGCGGGTAGGTAATTCGAGTCATACTCGGGTTCTGATCTTGTGTATTGCGATTGTAAGACCCGGAGGCTCAAGCGGTGTGCTTCCCGTCCCGTGGACTGATGGTTATCTTGAGCCTAGTACCTACATAAAAACCTCGTCGTTTCCTACAATCAGATCTCCTAGCATCCGCATTCTTATACCCACGCCGCAGGAGTCGATCAAAGCCTTAGGAAAGGTGGCGGCAGCCCAACCTCTCGCGATAATTTGAGCGCACACTTACTCCCCGTCGATTTTGGCCTTGCGGATTGGTGTCCCCCTTTAAATCCTACACCACTTTAGAGATGGGTTCATGGATTACGCGTCTGTCTGCTCTCGCCGGACTGAGCAAGAAAGAAGTTAGGATTTTAATTCTCGGGCTAGTATGTATTAGGGGATTTGACACGGAATCTCATCTCTGCAATACATATTTTCGATTTTAACCACATTTGCTACTGGAATATAGGACAACGCCGGCAAAACTACTCTCCTATATAGATTGAAGGTTCCTACTGTCCTACCTTCTACTCTCGTACCCACAAATGGTATCAGCGCTTCTGGGGATTAACGGTTAATAGATCGGCGAAGTTGTTACCACCGTGCCTACGATCGGTTTCAATGTCGAAAGCGTCACGTATGGGAACCTAAACTTTAACGTCTGGGTACGTATCTAGGTTAAGATCTCCGGAATATTTGGTATTGAACGTCACCAAAGTCAATCGCTAACTGCGAACCTTTTTTTTCTTTGTCTAGGATCTGGGTGTGTAATTTACAATTCTATGGCGGCAAACGCATGCAAAATGCTAAACAATTATCATCTAGGCGGACAGACAAGTATTCGACCGTCAGTTTCTCTAAGGCTATCATTTTGGCTCGATTTTAAAGCTAACAACGGTGGTACGGCATTAGATACTGGAGGTGTTATTACGCAAACACCGCAGCTGTCATATTCGTTGTTGACGCAACAGACAAAGACAGGCTCTCTACGGCTAGTGAAGAACTTCAAACCATGCTGAATGAAGAGGAATTAAGAGAAGCAGCGCTTTTAGTCTTTGCCAACAAACAAGACCAGCCCGGAGCACTCGGCGCTGGCGAAATTACCGAGATTTTGGAGCTTACAAAGCTTAAGGATCGGAGTTTTACTATTGTCGCATGCAGCGCTATCACAAACACTGGTAAGTAGAGCTGTGCCTCATTTTAAAGGGGCTAATAGACAGAATGGGGTGAAACTTGTTCGTGAATCAGTGAAACCAGACCTGAGCTAAGAGTTATTTGCAGGTATAAGTGAAGGAATGGATTGGCTTGTCAAAATTGTTCAAGACGGACAGTAGAAGAGGCTGGAGGTAGCCCGCAGCAGTTGCTGATGATCATCACGAATATATTTGGTCCACGTGCCTCAGGTATCTGATTTCCAGGCATACAGTAATACTGTAATTGAAGCAAGGAGTGCGATTGAACAGTACCTGAGGTATGGGAGGTGTGCTTTATGACAGTATCAGCCAATCATACTCGCATAGGCTCCTGTCATACTTACTTTTGTAAACAACATTTGCTCTAAAACATGTTTCGACCTAATCCCCATGTTTGTAATGAGCCCAATAATGACGACTTCCCTCAACCCTCAAGTCGGCGTCGAGACACGGCCGGCGGAGGTCTAAGCTACTTCCCCGAACGTTCGATAAAACCATGCGTCTTCTGGTATTAAAGTTCCTGCCAGCGAGGGAAGAATAAAAGCTCGAGTCCAACAGACGTACATGGAGGCAATCTATCCGATATTTACAAATAGTCGGCTGTAACATCTACGATGCAATATCCTGAGCCCTTCGGGTGATCTTTCCGGAGGAGAGTGCGGAGCTGGGTCGACTTTCTAACCACGTGATCATAGATTTGTTTGCTTAAATGCCAAGAAATGTGACTGCTTTTCAGGACCATCTGTGCATTAATAGGCAGCGTGAAGACGTCCCTATCGTTCGACAATTTGCATTGGAATCGAGTATCGTCGTTTGGTTATAGATTTCTACTGCTACTCCACTAGATCTACAAGACTCGAATACGCTGTTGAAGCAGATTGTCTCGTCAGTTTGTGCGGTGACTAACCCGGATCTCAATATATTACAAGTCTCCATAAAATTTTTGTGTGTGATTTTTCTTGCCGAACTTTTTCTTTTTCCTACCTTTTTTTTTGGTGGGCCCTAAACAAAACCACGAAACCACAAACCTTTCAACCAAAATTCCAACATCGCCGTTCCGTCGACCAGCATCGACAAGAATCTCGATCCCTCCGGTCGCTATCATCCAAATCCTAGCAGCAACCGTTCTCCAACCCTCCACCTTCTTTCTATTATTGTCTTGCCCAAAGAGTCCGACGCTCTACCCCCGACAAAATGACTATCAAGCGTATGTTGATTGTTTCGTGAAGATATTCAACAAGATGGCCTTTGTCTCTCTGGAAAGCCAGTAAATCCCACCGGAAGATTTGCTAATTATAAAATGCAGACAATCAACAGCTTCCCAACAACCATTTCCGAAAGCATTGGCAGGAGCGCGTCAGGGTTCACTTTGACCAAGTGAGAAAGCCCAATCCCCAGACGTTTAAAGTAGTTCGCATGCTGACACTGCGATAGCCTGGACGCAAGCTCCGTCGACGACAAGCTCGCCTCTCCAAAGCCGTCGCCGTAGCTCCCCGTCCAGTCGACAAATTAAGACCTGTTGTCCGATGTCCAACCGTAAAATATAACCGCAGAGTCCGCCCTGGCCGTGGATTTACACTCGAGGAGCTCAAGGTAGGTAGTACTGTTTCAACCGGGAGGAACAACATCATCTATAGACTAGTAGCTGATTGCTGAAAACCGCGAGCAATGATAGACTGCTGCTATCCCTCGAAAACTCGCCTTGACAATCGGTATTCCCGTCGACCACCGACGTCAAAATCGTTCAGAAGAGGGACTAGCTGTCAACGTCCAACGGCTCAAAGACTACAAAGATAAACTTATCCTTTTCCCGCGACGCATTGGACGACCAAAGAAGGGCAATACAATCAGCGATGCAAGCAAGGAGGATCTAGCTGCCGCTCGTAGCACAAAGCCGCACCTCACTTCGAAATTGTTCCCAATTACTGCAGTCGACAAGGACATCAAAGAACGTGCCATTACTGCAGAGGAGAAGGATGCAAGCGCTTACAGGAAACTCAGACTGGCGAGGAGCGAGGCCAAATATGTTGGCGTTCGGGAAAAGCGTGCCAAGGCGAAGGCGGAGGCGGAGGCTGCCAGCAAGAAATGAAGCTGGTTCTATCGCTTTTGCTTACGCTATTATCGTTTTTGGTTTCATCCAGCTTCACTTCGCTCTCAGGTTTATATCACGTTACATATCAATGGGTTTCCTTAATATTTCTTTTGTGTTCTCCGACCAACAAGGTCCCTTCCCCCCATCCTATGCGGCCAACAGCAGATCCTCGCCTCCCATCCCAGCAGCTGTATCAAGCTTGTCTGATCTTTGCTCTATGCTTTACCTCTCCACGGGGTCTTCTTTACTCCAAAATCCTTATATAACGCTTGGTAAGCCAACGAAATATGTATGTTACACAAGCACTCTTGCATGGCCTGCCACGGAGACTTTATTCCTTGATGCCTGGTAATTTTGTGATGTATCAGTGTAGAATGACACCCGGGCTCCTCCGCAATGAATGTTCCGTCTATCAGAGGGTGCAACCCAGATTTTTAACAAACTGGTCACCAGCTTTTTCCTAGAGTTGGGATTCCCTGTCCATATTGCTCCCGGTTTTCCATATTCCATGGGTATTCAATCAAAGATGTGAATACTTGCCATATATGATAACAACAATCTTCTTTTATTGCAAACGAAAAGCTTTCTCAAGCTGGGTGTCGGTTACCTCTTGACCATCGAGGAACTGACGAAATATTATCTCATATGATTGCGAATTTTGAGATGTCTAGCCATATATCAGTCAGAACTTATCAAATTGGGTACAAACGGACAAAGCCTACGTGGTTTTTCAGGAAGGCAGACAAGAACATATAGACATTTTCCCGGTCTTTCTGAGGTGGTATCTTCGCTTTTGTATTCGGACCTTGCGAAACTATCGGTACTTCTCGTGAAGTCGGGTTTGGTGGGCTGGTGGGTGGCGCAATGACCCGCCGGAGCACCTGAAAGAAATTTTCTGATAATGTAAGATTTGATAACACATTCGCGCCGTCCGTAGTTTGGGCGAACAAGGCAAGTGCGAACCAGCCCTCTGAAGCGATTGCTGGCCATTTTTCCTGCACAATCATACCAATCACCGGTTCGATAATCCTGGGAGACATGGCAAAAACTCTCTGTTGTATTTTTTGCTGCACCGCGTTGATTGGATGGAATTTTGCAGCCTCTCGCAGGACTGATACCACGATCCTGCCAACTTCCATTCGAACTGGTGCTTCTGTATTCTCGTTGTATAAATCAAGGATTTTATCCATGGCAGAGGTTCTTGAATCCCCTTGACGCGGTGATAAGAGACAATTCATGTTGCTGGCTGTGGAGGGGACAAGGCAAAAATCAACGTTCCAGCCCACGCGCAGGGAATCGGAAATACGTACGTGAAGCGGCTACCAAAATGCGAACTAAACTAAGTCCCATGTGTTGTACTTCTATCATCACAGACGCAAGATAGAATTTGTGGCAATAATCGAGGACTCCTGCCTGAACGACAGACTCCCGGATCATTGGAGAGCCTATGACAAGGTTTTTCAAAGCGCCGCCAGCAGCGTGTAACACTGCAATCTGACTGTGGCCTTTCAGAATGTTAACCAGAGATCGGTGTATCTGATATGTGTTGACTAGCGCGGTGCAAGCTTCAGCATTGCTTGCCATATTCCCTAACACCAGGGCTGCACATGTAAGAAGGTTTGCGTCGCTTGAGGTAAGCCATTCAATAACCAAATTCACCAGCGCAGACCCAGGTGGATGCTGTTTTTGAAACGATTCGGAGGCGGATACATCAGAAACGGTCGCGATGATGTAGCCTCGTGAGCTACGGATAAGCTGCATTGTATCTTGCGTATCGATGTCACCCAATGCTTGCTCTGTGACTTGGGACAGCCTGTTCTCCCAGTATTGCAACCTAGTAATCAGCGTTAGGTACTTTGGAATTGGGCTAGGATCTAGGCTCAAGGCTTTGGTATGTTCATCATTTTGCAAGGCTGACAAGCAGCCCAAGACGATATAGAAGATATCCAACTGAGTAGAGGTGCAATTTGCCCAATCAAGCAACGAATTGATAAGTTCGCTGACGACTCCATTCAGTGGTACATCTATCGTGTACGTCAGTTTCAAAGGCCGTGCTCTAAACGGAAGAGTATTATATGGTCATGTTCAAGGCTACAAGGGAGACACGAACCTATGTGAAGGACGATTTCGAGACAGCGCAATGCATATTCTATTGCGGATGCTGACTGTTTGTCCGTTTCAGTGAAGATTTTGGTCAAAGAGTCTATCAGTCCGTGTTCTAAGGCATGCTTTTGGGCAGGTTCTATCGAGTCGGGAAGGTTTAACATTGAATCTGGCTTTGAAAATAGGGGCTTTAGAGGTGGGTAGCACACCATATTCATTCATAAAATTAAACATTACAACCGTAGCTAAAGACCGTAGAGGCAAGACCGTGGCAACGACATGAACTAATTTGCTGTAGCATTCGGTTTCGATGATGATATCGCGGTTTGAGTCTGTGAAGAGATCAGTCTCTCATTGACAATAAATCTGATAGGGTCATTTAACCATTATCTGCACAGCAATTTCCAATTAATCTTAACCTCTGCTTTAAGATCTCTTCAGATTCGTGTCCTTGATGAAGACCGCGCGAGCAAGCGGCAAGCAGCCCCGCCTGTCCGAATGTACCCCGCCATGGAACTAGGCATTCCACCCTCAGCACAATGAAATACAGAAAGACAGTTGGCAGTGATTATCAACCCTGGCGAGCAGCGTCGGCGAGTATCCCTAGAACCTGCTGCTTGAGACCCGCATCGCCTGCATCCCCTTGGATGATTGATGCTAGGTTTGTTGCCAATTCATCTTCCAAAATGGGTGGCCCGGAGAGCGTATCCGTCAGTTGATGCAAGAAGCTTTTCGTAGCCTGTTCCGCCATGGAAGCGCCAGTTGATGTGGGGAGCAGGTATTTCTGTAAGTTCTCGTTTCTCTGATATGGCCAACATAGGAGGAATCTCCGAATGGTCGTAGATGTTTGATGTGGTGACTGAGTGCCTTGGTTACCGATCGGAACAAATGTCACACGGCATCGCCAAGACCATGCGTTTGTGTTGTTTTGGGGATACGTGGAACTCACGCGCGAAAAGTAACACTCTTTCCAACCGCCGACGGGATATCCTCACCACCGCTCTAGACCCAGCTGCTAAAGTAGTCTCGACCTCTATAAACTATCCCACGGCGTTTATCCGCACCTGCCAATTCTTATTGCACGCTTGAAGTCTATCCTATAATCATGACTCGCGCACAGCAGACTATTTCCGGCGGGCTCCTGTTCTCATCGGTTTGTCCTCGCCATGAACCTTTCCCATTCAGTCCTTTCAAACTAACAACTCTTTCGCTAGCTATACCTTGCCTGCTACTTGCAATTGATTCCGTTTCCATCTGTGATCCAGGAGCAAATTGTCCCGGTTGTGAGTGTGCTATCTTTGTTCTCCCGCCGGCGTTGAGATCTAACAGAACGCTTAGTTTCCGTTTTGGCTACTGGTGTCTTTTGGAGCATACCTCCTATTTACTCTTGGATGGGGAATCTTAACTTTCAAGGATAGAGAGGATGCCTACAGAGAACTGATACTTGTAAATAGCTCCCATGAACCCTCATATCGCTACGCGTGTGCTTACTTCGGAATAGGAGATCGATCAAGCGAAGAAAGAACTACGGGCAAATGGTGTAAATGTAGACTAGAAAGGATTTCACCTCTGCAAACCAGCTTTAATTCGGCGCGGCTATTAAAAAGGATTAACCCGATCCGCGAGCTTGCAGCAAGGACTTGGAAAGGATGTTCATTTCGAGCTTGTTGGACCGAAGATACCATAGCACAGCCTTCCTTTCCCAATACTAGGATAATACTTAATCGTCAACATCGGGTGTTCCTCCATCTTTGCGTCTGTTGGGCTTTCTGGATTTGATGGTCTTCTCTGTGTCCATAAAGACTCGTATGCCAATTGGAATGTCCTCGAGGCCTTCCCAAATACCCGAGCCGAGGGTGGCGCCTTGACCTTGACCCCAGAGATCGACTTTTTGAACCTCTTCGGTTATCGCTCGTTCAGAGATCACTTCACTATTTCTGGTGTTCATCGAAGGCCTTTTCACTTGATACTGACCCAAAAGAGCTCTTTGTGCCTTAGAATTAGCAGCCGCCCATTCTTCGAGGTCCTCGCGAAAGACATCCCAGACTGCAAGCAATTTGAAGGTTGTCAGCCACCGGCGCTAGAATCAATTGGCTCTCTAAATCGTGCTCGCATAAAGTTCACATATTTGATTGTGGAGGGCCTTCTCCTTACCACAGTTCACGCAACCGCTCATGCAACAATTGTCCGGCTCTTTTGGTTTTGGCGGTACCAAAACACCGGCTATCAGCTGCGCTTGGCCATTTCCATCATCCCTACGTACACGTAAAGGTCCAACGAGACTGCTACCAAATACAAGCTGGGTCCGTGTCGGCTGATTGTCTAGACTAGTTTCTGTCGAGGAGCTGGAAATTGATGGCAGAACCGGCACGGCGCCGCTCTTCGAAGGGTAATATGCGGGATGCTCCGATGGTATCTGAGGATGCTCGAGCAAAACTATTGAATCAACGCAAAGAACGTCGTTTCGAACATGAGTAAAGCAAAACCCGGCAGTAGATGTTCTCAGGGATAATCATATATACGCTGATAAAAACCTGTGAGCGGGAATGCTTGTGTGGCAAGGGCCCTGATTCTAGTAGTATTTGTCTGTCTCCCGGATACAGCGGTCGGATGTCGTAGAAGACTCCTTAGAAACGCAAGACTCCGGAACGTAGGAATGGTGCGGAGCCCTCTTTGGACGGATTTCATGGAGCTGGCGGGCTTGAATGGATTTGTCGAGGGTGTTCAGAGCGCAACCTGTATAATGTCTGTGAGGCGAGCCCTTGTGACCTCAAAGAAACCCCGCGCATGTGGTTAAGGATATTTGTGACCTTTCACAACGCCTCGGCTCAGTCCTCTACGTCATATCCCAGTCGCCTCTTCGAATTGAATCCAACGTTTAACATCCGGCCTCTGTGGGAAACCCAGGTCATCAACCACCCACTACCAATGACTCCGAATGCTGATGCATTTTCAGATCAGGCTCCGAGACTATCTGGGTCCTCTTCTCCATTCACCTCCCAACAGTCGATACGCTAACGTGGCCAGCTCCCGTGTTGATTAACGTCTGGAACACGGCTCACACCGGGACCAGCATCACAATGACCCTAGGATACAGTATGGTGCTTCGATACCTCAGCCGGACTTCGCAGGCCATAAACCCCCATCTTTTCAAGAAATCGATGCCTGGGACATGGCGCGGGAAAGCCTATTCGAGCGCAAACTCTTGTGTCAGAATACCGCATTCATGCCAGCCAAACGGGGCTCGATTTCCCCGATTGCCATCTAGAAATAATTACATTTCAATTGTGGGGGTACCCTCACTACCCTCGTCACCTCGTTCGTCGATTGTGCTTGCATCTCTATCGCTCTACCTCCTGTCGCCAAACAGCTCCGCCGATACCCAGCAAGTTGAACCACAAACACAGGAACTACGCTTGCTCGCCGAATCAGACGAGGAGTCTCGATACAGAAAAAACAACAACGAGTCTTTTATACTTGGAGCGCTAGAATACACCAGCTATTTTCTCCACACTCACTTTCTAGAGCCAATAGCCACTGGCCTACGGTTTTTTCATCTCGCTTTACTCTTTCTTCCCGTGATAATCTTTCTGCCGGCGATATGGATTGGTCCTCGAACGCCCTCACGAGATGGAGAGAGAGCTGGCACTCTCTGGTGGTATAATTTCCTTGTAAAATCCATGGAAAGGGCCGGACCTACATTTATCAAAGTGAGCAAGATCGAAAAACTTCTACCATTCACACGCTCCACGAAAGCAAATGTTAATGCATCCTCAGCTGGGGCAATGGGCTGCCTCCAGGACGGATATATTTCCTCTAGAGATGTGTTCCATAATGTCTACCCTTCACTCCAACGTTTCTGCCCATTCGATGTCCAAAACCAAGGAAATCATTGAGGATGCATTTAACGGACGTCCTTTTGATACTATATTCCTCGAATTCGAGGAAACTCCTCTAGGTGTGGGAGCGATCGCGCAAGTGTATCGCGCGAAATTACGGCGTGATCTAGCACCCGCAGGATACCAAAGTTCGAACTCTACCGTCAAATTATCCTTAAGAAACTCGGCCCAGGAGCTTCTAAACAAGTTGGATACCTTTGTCAAATCGGCACCACCTCCAAAGGCCCCAAGTGATTGGGTTGCGATAAAGGTTCTACATCCTCACGTTGAACGACTTGTTCAACGAGATCTCCGTATTATGAAAGCATTCGCAAACATAATAAATGCCTTGCCAACTTTGGAATGGCTGTCTTTGCCAGACGAAGTGGATAAGTTTGGCGAAATGATGCGCCTGCAACTTGACCTTCGGATCGAGGCAAATAACCTGCTTAGGTTCCGGGATAACTTCAAGAATAGAAATGGTATCGTGTTTCCAATGCCATATATGAGCTATTCTACCCGGCAGGTTCTAGTGGAAGAATTCGCTTTAGGTGTTCCTTTAGAAGCATTTCTAAAAAACGGTGGCGGGGTTTTCCAGAAGCAGGCTGCAGATATGGGCCTGGATGCCTTCTTACATATGCTCCTTATCGATAATTTTGCACATGCGGATCTTCATCCTGGGAATATTCTCATACGTTTCTATAGGCCCACGCAAGCACCGACGTTCTCACAATTCCGAAACCCATTCACGACGTCATTCAGTACTATGTCCAATTCTCCAGACAATGAAAAACAACAAGAATGGGAACAGGGAAGCGGACAAGATCCTTTTAGAGTAACAGAGGAAGCTTTGTCGCGTCTTCGCCCGTTAAATGGCATGCCTACGGAGTGGCAGAGCGAACTCTCCAAGCTGAAAGACGAGGGGTTCAAGCCGCAGCTAATTTTTATAGATACTGGGCTAATCACGGAGTTGTCTCCTGTCAATAGACAAAATTTTTTAGACTTATTCACTGCTGTGGCCGAGTTTAACGGATATCGAGCTGGCGAGTTGATGGTAAGCCGATGTCGTCAGCCTAGTGCTGTCAGGGAACAGGAGATATTTTGTCTCAGAATGCAGCATCTGGTACTTGGTGTTAAAGACAAGACGTTTACGCTAGGGAGGATCAAAATCGCAGACATTCTTTCCGAGGTTATGTCGATGATACGATCCCATCATGTTCGATTGGAAGGAGACTTTATTAACGTGGTCGTGAGCATCTTGTTGCTGGAAGGTATAGGCAGAAGGCTGGACCCCAACATTGACATATTTAAGAGCAGTCTGCCGATATTAAGGCAACTGGGTGCGCAAAGGGGCCATGATATGTTAAACAAAGACATGAGCATACTTAAGATTTGGCTTGGCCTCGAGCTTAGGACTATATTGTCAAGCCTTTTCGAAGATGTGGACATGGCGCTGCTCATCAAATATTTTTGGAATGATTGATTGAACCTCGCCCAGTTGTAGTCTACGATGATGAGGTGTTGTACTATACGATGTAAAGGTAGTTCCTCGTCATAGTGGTGACCTACTTACTTAAGTAAGTAAGTATTTAGTACCTAAGCAGGTAACTCAGCTTAAGTTTAATTGGGGGTTTTAAGCTCTAGTGACGCTCGTACAAATTTGAATAACATAACCTGGTGTACTTGGCTGCGACATAGTTGACTCCGTGAGCTAGACCTAATCACTCATTTGAGTACGAAACTAGACTAACTTAGATAGATAAGTTGGCAGCCCATCATTTGCGTCTTTGCCACTTCGCAACTCAACCAAATACGCATCTAAAGCTTCTGAAACAAACATAGCTCGTCGACCGTACTCACAACCAATTACCATACCCCCGTCCCAAAATCACCCAAAAATGCCACCGAGAAAGGCGAATAGACCGTCTAAAAAAGACGAAGGTATACGTCTATCCGATGTCAACCTACACTATTCGAATTCAGCGCTCACACGTCTCGGTGTGTAGGCCTAGCGAGAACTGACAACAATCTAAAAAATCATTCATGGCCGGTGGTATATCCCATCAACCAAAAAAACTTTTACACGTAAATATCCCATGCAAAGTTTTTTTATCAGCCAATCGATACTGACGCGTCAATAGCGACTATTTGAAGCGCGATGATCAAGCCTTAGTATGGAGGCAGCGAAGTGAAGGTATCAGGCCAGAAAGAGAAGTTAAGGATCGTAGTCTCATGCCAGATGGAGACCCAGAGAAAGACGGTGTCAACACAGACGGAAAGGAGGATGGAGAACATC
This sequence comes from Arthrobotrys iridis, assembly GCA_036971165.1. Taxonomy (NCBI): domain Eukaryota; kingdom Fungi; phylum Ascomycota; class Orbiliomycetes; order Orbiliales; family Orbiliaceae; genus Arthrobotrys; species Arthrobotrys iridis. The sequence goes on from JAJTTS010000003.1 coordinate 2,139,172, forward strand.
AAGAGCTATGGGGCTCCCGGGTAATCATTATACATCCCGGATCCCGCAATCTCCGGATCGGTCGCGCATCTGATGCTCTTCCAAAAACGATACCAAATGTTATCGCCCGCCAACACGCACAATCTGAGTGGGAGGAGGATCCTCATCCACGGCCGAAGCGAGTTCGGACAGAGGAGGAGCCGAAAGACGAAGCTGAAGACACGAGTGATAATACTCCTCATAGGAGGACAAGAGGAAGCAGCAGAAAGTCTACTTCACTTCCCGAAAAAGAGCCTCCATATGCCGAGTCTTCGTTCCAATCTTTATTCAATGAGATATCTCAAGAGCTAAAAGTGCAGATGCGACAAAACAAGCGGAGGGTGTTGCCAAATTCGAGGGAAGGGGTGATAAATCACAACAAGAAATACGTTCCAGAGAATATCAAAGAGCATAATGACCCCTACCGAGCGGAGTGGACCGCAGTGGACACTAACCTACTCCACTTCGTTGGGCACGAAGCTTTACATATTGCGGATAACTCGCTCCCACGCTATAAACTCTTTTGGCCTTTACGTGATGGCGTTTTTAACGAACACGATTACGTATCAAAGAGACGTTGGCACGAAGATGTAACGGTAATATTGCGGGAAAGTTTCTCCAAGGAGCTAAATATCAGTCCGGGTGATTATGAAGGGCTATCGGCAGTGCTTGTGATTCCTGACCTCTACGACAGGATTTACGTCACTGAAATGCTGGATTTGCTGCTCAGAGAATTCCGGTTTTCGCAAGTCTGCCTCTTTCAGGTAATCTTACCACTTGACAGCCCAGCTACCCACTCTTGAGGTGCAAATATATAATAAGCTAATAACTCTATAGGAGAGTGTGGCGGCCACATACGGAGCCGGTTTCTCTTCTGCGTGTATTGTAGACATCGGCGCGCAGAAAACATCAATATCCTGCGTTGAAGAAGGAATGGTGATACCGGATTCAAGGCTGAACCTAAAATATGGTGGCGACGACGTAACGGCCACATTTATACAGATGCTCCTCACGAATTCATTTCCATATTCGGATATTAACCTTCTTCGCCGTTATGACTATCTGCTTGCTGAAGATCTCAAGGTGAAATACACGAGTCTAAATGAGGCAGATGTGGTCGTTCAATTTCACAGTTTTCATGTGCGCGCCCCAGGAGAGGAAACCATCAAATACGGATTTAAGACCTACGATGAAGTATATCTAGCGCCCTTTAGCTTGTTTTGTCCGGGAATTTTGGACGTGAACGACAAGCTTCGGGGGCGGAGATCACTGTGGGAAAGATCCTATGATCTATATGATGATATTCCAAACGATCCAGTTTCTCTTGCACAAAACTCCCTGCACCGCACTGTGAATACAACTATAAACGAAGATATCGATATGACGGATGATATGAGTTTCGGGCTGCCTAACCGATCTGGCGGTGCCATTTTAACAGTACAAACGGCAGCAGGCGAGAGTGCCCCAAAAACACCGCAAGCAGGCTCACCGATACCAGAGGATACACCAGATGTGGCGGAGGGTGTCAATACAGCCGCCGCAGGGACCAGCCAGAGCAAAGCTGGAGAATCAGATACAGGGGACCACGACATAGAGAATGAAGTTCTACCTATGTTGCCGCTAGACCTTGCAATAGTAGAGAGCATACGTTACGCGGCAAAGGGCGACGAAAAGCGAAGCAAAGATTTCTTCTCCGGGATTCTACTTGTTGGCGGCGGCAGTTTGACGGCAGGGTTTAATCATATGCTCGAGGAGAGGTAGGATCCAGAAAAAACTCGACATATCATCTTAGAATACATGGCTGATAAGATCGCTGAAGATTAATCCGACAGAAGAGCAACCTTGGGAATTTAACAATTAGCAGCCCACCACGCGAACTTGACCCTCAGGTTTTGGTATGGAAAGGAGCAAGTGTCTTTGGTAAGTTAACTAGTACGAATGAGGTTTGGATCAAGCAGAGCGAGTACGACATTCTAAATTCTCGGGTTTTACCCTACAAAACATTATGGATGTGGTAAAACGGCAATTCTGTTTAATCCCTAGCTGAATAACAAAGTAAAATATGTACCTGGTCATTCCAGTCATAGCTACAGATTTATTGACCCAGGCTTCCCCAAGGCTTCCCAAAGCTATATATGATCAGTTTATTTTAATCTAGATGATATGCCATCCGGTACTGCCATAGAGCCAGGCTGGAGCGTTGGTCTATTCTTTGAGGCTCTATTGTTCCTACCTGCTGAGCCTCGTAGCAATCTAATGACCGCTCTTGCCCCTTTGCTAGTGATTGCTGTCGGCTGAAGGTCGTACAAAACATTCAGGGTTGCAATTGACACTATGAAAAGCAGTATATCCGGTGATGCAAGCCCCCGAAAATACCTGGATCCCCCTTTTGTCTTCCACCATGACAACATCGCGCCCCGAGCGGCGTCAAGAAACAGCGGATGACTCTGCGCGCGATCAAAAAATGCCATCAAACCTCCCAGAAAGCCGGAGACAAAGAAAGCCTGGGGCCCAAGCATTTTTCGAGGGAACAGCCTTTGGCAGAGGCAAAGTGCTGACCACGATGTGGCTACGGTAGAGGTGACAAACGTGGATGTTCGGATGGTCTTCTTTACCAGTTCAGAGACCGCCGTCGGTCCTGATCCTCGGAAAGACCGGAGTTTGGATAGAAAAAGGATAACGTAAAATACTGAAAATATTTGTGTATTTCTCCGGATTTGGTATAAACAAAACGTGGCCCATGCCCCCAAGCAGGAAACAGATTTCGGGTGCGATATAGCACACGAGAGGTGGTGAATAGCAGGGTGTGCCTCCCGGAGCACAGATTCCATACCCTTGCCACCCAGGTCGTTCCGCGGAAAGAGGATGGTCGAATTAAAGGTTCTGACAGAATACCGGCAAGTGTCAATTATTGTGGATAGAATATGTAGTTTGATGTCACTTACGGAAATTGGAGTCGAGCGACATCAGCCATCCTGGCACCTATTAAGTGGCCGCGATGCTGATCGATATTAGATGTTGGGAATGCCATCAGCGCCTTTCGATAAATCTGGCAGAGTTACCATGTGGTTAGCAGGTATTTTGAGGTCCAGAGCCAGAAGCCAGGGCGAGGTTTTTTCTTTGTGAAAGCCATATCAGCGTGGAAAGATATTCTCGGAAAACGTACAAATGGGATATCACCCTCTCCATTCAATAAAGACCGAAAGAGCTGTCCGAGAGCTAACGGGAATAACGTCCAGCTCCCAAACCACTATGTATATAATCGTATATTAGTATGAGCCGTCCTTTGACTAAAGCATTTCGAGTATACTTACCCAAGGTGTTCTTTCTGAAATACGAAGTGCGTTTGACAAATACTCCGTGGTTTTGGTAAAAACGTATATTGCGATTGTCAATCTCGCATCTTTTGATGGGATAGAGGCAAGAGCCATGCCTGAAATTGCAGCGGCGCCAGATGGCGTTATTGGAGAGAGGATAACCTTTCTCAGGGTACGCATAGGATGAGATAGGTTATTCTCCCGGGTCAGCAGCCATTTCAACTGAAGCCGAACTGCGACACTATGAATAATGCGATGCAGTAACAACAAAATCGATAGTGATAATGGAACCCTAACACCGAGCCCATTCCTACAGTGAAATTAGTATTCAAACAATAGACGCAGTACTGCGATCAGATGCGTATACCACGGGCGAAACTTATTGGAGCCATGAAGCCGAGCTTGGAGCCTATCGGCCAGCGTGAGGACAACGGACCCTGCTAGAAAGACTCTACTACTGAGCCTTATCGACGCCTTAAGCTCATTGTCGCGTCCCGGGACTTCACAGTTATTGGTATTCTTCTTTTGGTCCCCCAAGTATTTCTGATTCGAGATCGAAACTTCATTGTTGTAATCAATTATGTCCTCTAGCTCTCTGGGAGCGATCAAGTAGTCAAGCAGTTGCCGCATATCGAGACTAATCCGAAGGTGATAGGCATTTCAATGTTATGAATTACCCAAGCAATATTCATCGCAGCGACCTGCCCATCGCCAAGAAGCATAGAGTCTCGGTTATAAATCACGTGGATACATATGTCAGATATGTCTCACTAAAACGCATGTGAACGCGTAGGTACAAAGACTATGAAGGCTTGGCTTGGCTATCGCACTCTGCTATCCAAAACCCTTCACACATCAAATTTCGTCATTTCATTCTTACTTTTCCACTCATGACGATGAGGCTTTAAATTAGAACGAACCTATTCGAAACCCCGATATCACTCGGTCGGGGCATCTACATCTAAATACTCAGCAAAAGTGTCATGTGATATGCACAGGGGAGTGTTTTCTTATTGAAATGCTCCAGTGCTTTTAAGAGCTGCGGCCAAACGCTGGTAATCTTGAAGGAGAAGTTCAACATCGCCAATTCTCAAATTAGCGACTTCTGCGTCTAAGAACCTAGATATTGGCGGATCCAGTTTCACCACTTTTTGCTCAAGCGGCGGCGCCGAAGGGCTTTCCACGGAATCAAAATCCGTGCTAACCGGACCGGCTGGAAGGGATTTTGGTAGTGGTCCTCTGGAGAACGATCGAATGACATTAATATTGCCCGCGAATCTACCGAGATGGGACCCTCTATTGGTAGCAACCATAGTTAGATTAGACTCCAGAGTTAGAAGGGTCAAAACAGGGCTCTAATTTATTGTGTTCATCTTACATATTTCTGACACTCTCTGCGACAGGCGCGTATGTCATTCCGTTGTTTGAGAATTCAGTAGGAGTTAGCGACATGTTTGAAGAAGCCTCATGCTCGGGTGGAGCATTTGAAATCGGTCCCCTAACAGATTTTCTACTACTATCGCTGCTCGCGACACGTATCATAGAAGTGATAAAACCATCAACTTGCGAGGCCCCCGATTTCGGCCTCTCATTGTTTATACTATTATCCTCAGCGGGAGGTCCTCTTGAGGGTTCGTGGGTTGGAGTCCCCACAAGTTTCCGGACGTCTTCTAAGGTTTTTGGAAGATCTGTCCGTTTATCAGAGAGCCTCCCAAACAGGAACCTATAGGAATTCTCTAAACTATTGCCAATCGTCTTCAACGATTGATCAGCAGTGTTTACGGCGCTTGTTGCAGCTGACGTTGCAAATTCTACTGGCGTCAAGTAGGTCATTCGCCGAGCTGGACTAGTTCCTGGAGCAATCGTCAGTGTTTCCTTCTCGTGCCCGACGTCCGGCCCAGGCGACGCATGAATAGGGGACGTGCTGGTTATTGCAGGTGCGACTACGGAGACAGCCGGCTTGCCCGCCGCGTCAGTGAAGAGGGGCAATGATATAACCGGATTCACAGATGACTCCAAGTCCGTAGGGCCGTTCGTGTGTAGCTCATTAACAGAAAGGGTCCCCATGTCTACAGTTTCGAGAAAAGAGATAGCTGCCTCGAGATTGGTGAGACAATATGCCGCTTCGCCATCAATCGCTTTGTGGTACCTGAATCTCTGTATGTATAGAAGATTCGATACTATATAAATATGTGGGGGTGATATAATAAGCGAATATATCAATACTGGCAATATGTGATCTGCGGATGATGTTGTAGATGGTACTACGCTAGTAAGGGCATCTATATCACCGGAGTTAGTATATAGAGTTGCCTGTAAGCACTCTGACAATTTATAGAGGTAAGTGTTTATAGTGGGTTCGAAAGGAAGAAGGCTAACCAACTATTGCCTTGTGGGCTCTCTTCAAGAGTTGGATTTTTCCATGTGGGCATTTCGTATTATTCAGACCTTGCAGTGCTGCACAGTCTTGATTAGTGAAATCCTCCAAGAAAAAAAGAAGAAGAAAAAGCGGATCCGAGAGCTACCTTCGCACACAGGCTGTAGATCCATAACGTCGATATTTTCCTCGAGCCCTAGTTCCTTCAAACCAATCCCAACCACGCCAAGGGCCAGGGTCTTGCTCCTTAGCGCTTCGTCTCTTGCCTCATCTTCTGCACCGTAATGACGCCATATCTTATCAAAGACAGCTTCTGTAAGCCGCTCCTCTACCATCTCCTGCAGCGCAATTCGGAGGCCATCCTTCCTCTTCCTAATTTTCTTCCTTTGAGCAATCTCACTCATCGAGACTAGGGGCTGGTCGGGTCCGTGAGTGTCCTGAGAGCTATAAAGTTTGGATACATGTGTAGATATAGCGGCTGCGGCCGTTTCGTAAAAATCCTGGAACATAGTGCTCAGTAGATCAATAGAGACCGGGGCTGGATGAACCTTAGCTGATAACGATTCTATAAAGCTAATTCGGTCAGATCGATGAACAGGCGATACTGCGTCAGAAATTACCTATTAGTCATGCCCAAGACCTCCGCTGGAAGCTCCAGTTCGGCGAAAGATTCGTCCAAATCATCGTGATCGTTATCCTTATCGCGATTGTGTCCAATAGGCTGGGGACTTTTAGGCCCTTCCAATGGGCCGTATGTAAAATTCGACCCTGGAAGCGTTCCAGGCAACTCTACTCCGTTCGGGCTGGTGAAAGAGCTTAGAGTGGTCGACCGCGACCGTGCGGGCGGGGGTAAAGATTCAAGACGTGTGAATGATCGGGTGGAGGCAAGGGTTTTGGTTGGCCGAGATGGTGAGCTTTCTATGACCATTGGGACGCATCAGTTCAAGCCGTTTCATTCTTCAAAATCGAAAAAGAATGATTCAAAATATCGATTGGAGAGAGTTTGGTCATGGATGCCAGGATCGCATGTGACTTGATCAGGAGGGGTATAAAACCAGATTTCAAGATAGGTACTTGCATCACTCGAAAGCGAAAGTGAGAAGCTTACCTGTCGGTCCTTGGGACGGGGATGCCATGCCCGCTCGAGCGCCGGTAGCACGTCGGCAATCCTGTGAGAAGGCCTTTTTATTACTTTATGGTTTGGCGTCTTAGCTTTAAATGATCAAGCGGATATTTGAAATGAAGATGCTGTTGGACAGAGCTCGTGCGGACTCGGGAGAATCCCCGGTATTATCTCCGTGTTGGATTTGGTTGTTGAGTTACACATGTGCCACGGGGGATGACAACCTTGATTCGTCATCGCGACAACAGCGAGAAGCCCCTTGCTGGAAGGGCTCAGGCACATTCATCAGCCAATACAAAGAAGTGCTTTAACGCAACAGCCCAGCGCGTCCATCTGTCGATGCTTTTACCAGTGCTATGGCAGCCTCCAGTACTTAACCTTCGGACCCTATAAACCATCTACTTTGAAACCACCTCATCCTCAACTTCGACGATCGGCGGACATTCGTTTCCGTACATACTTACAGATGTCTTTCGCAGCTTTCATCCACGACGGCTGGAAGCTGTATTCAAGAGGCTATTTCTTTATACTACTGCTCATATTTTCCTCGGTTCAGGCCCTGAGACCCAACCAGATCGTTCTTGCGCACGAAACAAAGGATTTGAGGGTTTCCGTAGACGGTGTGCAGCCTGGAAGTAATAGAGGGTCCTTCGTATGTGTACCCGAAAACATATTGCTGTTGAGCCCTCGCTGATTATAACAGAAATTGCGACATGTCCTCCATCATGGGGTGGATAGGTAGGCTGTCTCACCCTACCATATCTCTGTTGCCTCTTCTCTGGCAACCCACGCTTACCACGGCGACTAAACAGGTATCCCAGGCTCTTACGCCGTTTGGATGTGACGGAAGACGAGTCGATCTGGGGGATAGAAAACGGCCAACCCATACCTTGTCCGAGTCTCAGGACCAAATCCCGGCTTGTTGATATTTATCGAATGCGGGATAGGACAATCGAGAGCGTAGAAGGACGACTAGCAGCCGCACGCTATTGGGGCCATCAGGCATTACATACGCCAATTAATGCCTGGTCGATGGAACAGGTTCAGGCTCCCGATGTGACAGACAAGGAAACAGTACTCAACTTGGCGAAGATGAGCGCAAATGCATACGTCCACATTCCTGCGACCGAGGATTGGAGAGATGTTGGTACCCCCTGGAATCAATCAGCCGGTTTTGGATGGGAAAACGACGGATTACGAGGCCATATCTTCCTCGACGAGCAAAATTCAACCGTCATCATTAGTATCAAAGGAACCTCTGTCGCCATTTTCTACGGGGAAGAAACAAAAACCAATGATAAAGTCAACGATAATCTTTTCTTCTCTTGCTGTTGTGCAAGAGTCTCTGCACTTTGGTCTACAGTTTGCGATTGCTATACAGGCACATACTCGTGCAGCAACCCGTGCCTTTCCAATGCCCTCAAAGCTGAAAACAGGTATTATAGAGCTGCGCTAAACCTTTACTACAATGTCACTCAGCTCTACCCTGATGCTCAAGTGTGGCTTGTTGGGCACTCTTTGGGAGGAGCAGTGTCTTCGCTACTGGGTCTGACGTATGGTCTACCAGTGGTTACTTTTGAGGCACCGCCCGAGGCCCTAGCGGCAAGTAGGCTCGGTATCCCGAGAGCGTCATCGGAGCTCCGCAAGGACGTTGTTTATCATTTTGGTAATAATGCCGACCCAATATACATGGGCGTTTGCAATGGTGTCACGTCCTTCTGTTCGATCGGAGGATATGCAATGGAAACGAAGTGCCACACGGGGAACGTATGCCTATACGATGTCGTTAACGACCTTGGCTGGCGTATCAACGGAAATTCTCACCGAATCAAGACTGTTATCGATGAAGTGATGCCGAAATATGATCACGTTCCGGATTGTATCCCGGAAGATGAAGAATGCACAGATTGCTTTAACTGGAAATTCCATAACAAAAATGTTTCCACAACTACCACATCGACAAAATTATCGACAACCACCACTCCTAGGCCTACAACTTGCCAGCATCCAGGGTGGTTTGGTTGCCTCGATGAAACTTCTACGACTACATCCACATCCACATCCACATCTACATCCACATCCACATCTAATGAATATACGAAAACCTCAAGTACGAAGCCATCCCACAAATCTCAGAAACCAAGAAGCTAATGCCGAATTTTATAGCAACATGTACAAAGTATGGTTGGTTTGGAGACTGTATAGACAGCCCGTCTACCAGGTCCCAAGCCACAACAACGCTGGTGGATGTAACGAACATACCTACCACAAGCTCATCATCACCCGAAACATCATCCACCCGCATATCGACCACGACCTGCCTAAAACCTGGCCGTTTCTGGGGGTGTCGAGATTAGATGCCTACCATAATTTCCATTCCAATACCAATATCGATCGTCATGCAGAAAGGACTACTCGAATAGAATAATTCGGAGACTAAACATGACCAGATTTTACCGTGTTGGTACCGGTTGCTATAAGCCCACACAGCTCAGAATAGATGTCTACGGGCCGGCCGGTAGCCTTGCTCGTGGCGCGAATACACAGCGCTTTCGCTATCAATGACTTGATATCCGGAACGAAACTTTCCAGCCCAGGCTGCGGCGCTTTCGCGTTATCGTTTAGCACACAACGTAGAATGAAATAAGCATTGGTTTTTTATTTATTTATTTATTTTTCTGGAAAGGAATTTTTTGATCTGTTATCCGGGAGGATGGCGTTTTTTGTCTTTTGGAAGAAGAATTTGACGCGAGAGACAAGCTTTGAGCCAAATGATAGAGTGTGTACTTAGCCTAGGATCGCTGATAATTAAATATTGAATGAAGATTTTTGTTTTTATGAGGGCTGTAATCAAAAGGTTAATTGTTGAATCGGGTGACCAGTGAATTCGCAAATCGAACCCTACTTGGGCCCCCGCCACAATCCCTTGACATCCTAATTACATATGTCTTCCTCAACTCAATAAGAGCGAAGTGACCTAATTATAATCGTATATCAGATTCTAGCCCTGTACCCGTTATCAGGGTTATAGCGATTCATACCCTACTGCTGAGAATATGCGAGCCTACCCAAACGGTGGCTCGTGGATGCCGCGAGGCTCGTCTGAGTCTTGCCTTAACTATATTATATATTAATAAACCTTATTTAGGAATTAAACGGATCACAGATTTCTATTGTGTCAATGACGCATTTAGATTGTGACCCCGCACTGATTTACGTAAGTACTCGAGAATTTATTAGTACCAGTCTTGGTCTATGCTTGGTACCACCTTCCCTTGGGTCGATAAATCTATATGCCTCTTCTAGTGGCACGCAAAGTCACTGCATGACGTCAACCCCACATTCTTGCTCAGTATCTGCCATTAAAGCAAACACATAGCAATTATCGAAGTTCCCAGATACTCACTTGAGTACTTAAGTAAATCCTTCAAATAATCGTCTGCGGGTCTTGTCTTTGTTTTATCCAGTCTCTACATTTGCGAATCAATCCAGGCTTCATATCAAATCAGATTGACTTCAAAGCCATCTTGTCTCATCAATCCGGCTCATTTTACTCGTATCAGTGAACCGTTTATAATGGCGGGGCTCATTGATAAGCTGACCGCCTCTGGGGGCACTGAATCTGTCGAATTCCTCAACGACATAGTGGAACACCTATGGCCCAACATCAATGTCGCCGGCTGTAGGATGGTGAAGGATATCGTGGAGCCCATGTTCGCCTCTATGCTTCCGGGCCCCCTAGCGACGCTTCGATTTGCCAAGCTCGACCTAGGACCCGTGCCAATGAAGCTCTCCGAGGTGGATGTCCATAAGACTGATCATGGTGGTATCAAGCTTGATATGGAAGTGACATGGGAAGGGAAGAGCGATATCGAGCTGGATGGAAATATGGTCCCCAAATTTGTAGGTCGTGCCAAGAAGAAGCGTGGCTGTGCATGACTAATTTTACTTGGGAAGGGTATCGAGCACATTCACCTAAAGGGTAGACTCTCAATATTACTTGCTCCACTGACAAATGTCATTCCCTTGGTATACCTTTCCTCGAATATATCTTTGAAGGCAACGAGCTTACGAATTGCAGATCGGTGCAGCGCAGGTCGCTTTCATCAACCCCCCGGAGCTCAAACTCGACTTTACCAATGCGGCCAATGTTGCGGATTGGTTCTTAGTAGACAAAGCCGTTCGTAAAGTTATACTTGATATAATTTCTTCTATGGCCGTCCTTCCCAATCGCTATCTTGTCAAGCTTGACAGCAACAATGACTACTTCAAGACTTATCTACCACATGTTGGTGCACTACGTCTAACTTTGGGTAGAGCTGTGGGCCTCAGCGGGCCAAAAAAGAGCGGGGCTAGAGGCTTTCTAGCTAAGATCGTAAAGGACGTTCCCGACTGCTACTGCAAAGTCACTCTTGGTGCGGAGGCGGAATGGCGCACTTCTACTAAAAAAAATGACCACGACCCAGAGTGGAATGAGACGCATGACTTCTTGATCGCGGACCACGACCAACAAATACTTATCGATATCCAGGACGACGATCTCGCTGGCGACGACGATATCGGTATTGCTAGCACTACTGTGAAGAACATCCTGCTGAACGGTGGTGCGCAAGAACTAGACATCCTTCACAAGGGTGAACCAACCAACGCTAAAATCACCGTGCACGCTAAGTTCTTCAATTTTGTCGATGATGCTGGCACCCTAGCCTCCGTCCAGAGTGAGGGTGATGAGGGGCAGATGGTCGGCCTCGCCACGGTCCTTATAGCCAGCGCTATTGGGCTCCAGGGCCAGCGCGATGAATTAAACCCTAGTATCAAAGTAAGCTGGGGTGGTAAGGAATTCCGCACTGCTGCTAAGTCGTATAGTCCCGGTACAGACATCTTCAACCCCTCCTTCGATCAGGCCTTCCGTATCCCCGTAACAGCTGGTCTACTTGCGAATCCCTCGAATTTTAAGATTGCTCTACTAAATAAAACAGAGGAGACCGGGTCCATCGAGATTCCATTCTCAGATGTGCTGGATTCCCCTGGTCTAGTCAAGGAGGAGAGCTTTGACGTTGGCTCTGGAGCGACGGTGAGAGCCTCAGTCTCGCTACGTGGCCTGCAATTAGCCCATTGAGAGTTGTGACGCATCTCGGCACAGTAGGGCCGAGGCCAAGAAATAGATGGTTGACGACTTTGACGAGAAATGAGGCAGGGTTAAAACAAAAAGAATAACTTAATTACGAGAAACCTCCATGAACAACTCGCGGTTCCTATACCTGTCCGCAATTTGACACGTTGGAGTAGTATCCCAGAAAAAATATATACCAGTTTTTATGAATAACTATGTAATAAATAACAATATGTGAAAATTTTCACTATACTACTATTGTAAACTTCAAATCCTTCCCGCATTATTCTTACTACATACTATTATATTTTTAAAAGCTGTATATTAAGAAGTAATTAATATAACGTATTCCACCGGGAAGCGGGTCACTAAATTTCGAACTTCAAAAAATTTGGACTGTCCGAAGGACAGGACTTTAATGAAAAAGGAAGAAAAATAATAATAAATAGCGTTGTATTTTTTAGATTCCAGACTATCTATGGTGTCTATAAAGTAGATTAATTTCGTTATTAGTACAACTCTTTGGTAGAGGATATGTATCTTTATATAGAGAGTTCTAGCTATATTGGCTGAGAACTAGCCACCTAAGTAAATCCTAGGCATTTTCTAGGTATTAGTCTTTCTTATACAGTAAAAGAAAGTTATATGGTATTTATGGAAGGTATTTGTTACGAGTCGCTAGCAATCGTCAGCTATCGCTAACAACCATCAGCTACCAAGGGCGACTAAAATATAATATTAATAATATAATTACAATGTCATAGATACTTCATACAGATAAAACTTATAACATATAGAATAGAAATAATATATTAAAATAAAAAGCCTCTAATAACAACTTCTCTTAAAAGAGTATAAACCTCCTCTTTTCATATATATAAAACTTCATACCAATAATGATAGAAATTGGTACTAAATAATTTAAATATATAGTTATAACGTATTCCACTGGGAAGCTGGACACGAAATGTTGAACCTCAAAAAACTCTTAAAACTTCAGTTCTAATCAGAACTCTTTGAAAATTTAGTTTCTAATTAAAAATTATAAATTAGATTACTATACCAAATTTTAAAATTAATACTTAGTTCTTATTGTTGTGAACAGAACGATCATAGGCCATGTGCCAAATCATGTGCTCATGAGGGTAAGAAGCACATCTTCCTATTCTTGAGATGTGTTTATAGATTCTCTTCTATAATACTATATATATTTCTATAATAACTATAGTAGTTATTAAAATAATAAGATATTATTAATATAATCTTATCTTTAATTAATAAGCTAATAATTATATATTATTTTCTTAAAATAAGAATAATAGTTAGAACTATTTTATAAATATTTAAACTTAATATTAAACTATTAAAAAAAATTTAGAATAAACTTTTAACGTATTCCACCGGGAAGCGGGTCACTAAATTTCAAACTTTGAAAAATTCTCAAAAGTTTAATTCTAATTAGAAACTTTTAAAAATTGATTTCTAATTAGAAACTACTAACTAAATTACTATATTAAACTTTAAATACTTTCTATAAACTATTTAAATTAATATTAATTTTTTATACCAAAATTTAGTAGTTTTATAATTATATATTACGTACTAAAATTAAAATTTAGTACTATACTAATATTTACCCTATTTCCTACTTTTTCTTAAATATTATATATCTAGTAATCTATAGTTATAATTAGTTATTATCTTTTAAATTATTTTTTAAATTATTTTCTAAACTACTACTGTTAGTGAATGCGCCAAGAGTCCATCGCCTTCCTATTCAAGTAATTTTCAACGGTTAAATTACCTATTCAGGAAGGCAAATTAACGTGATAGGAAGGCGATGGACTCTTGGCGCATTCACTAACTACTGTGTTGCAAGTTATGAACAATTGCGCTTCGTGAACACAAAGCTCTTCTATCTGTTACGGTTCACTTAAGGACGGATTTCCTAAATAGGAAATCCTACCATGCCAAACATAAATCCCATTTCAGACTTTTTTTTATTTATATAGTTATTCTTCATTTAAATATTTATTTTATTCTTATTAAGTTAATTTATAAATTAATATACCCTAAATTAGATTTATAATCTAATTAGGTAGATTTTTATCTGATAAATAGTATAATATATTTTAAATTACTAAATCTAGTTATCTATAAAATAACTAAAGAAAATAATCTAATAATTATTAAAGTTAGTTACTTCTTAGATAACTATATAAGATAATTACTTTTATATCTTTATATTTTTATATATTAAGTTTTATATATTTAATTAATTTTAATTAATAATAATATTTATACTTCTCTTAAATTTTATTAATTAACTTATTTATTTATTAAACTAATATATCTTATATTTAAAATTATACTTTATTTACCTTATTTATTTTATTTATATATCCTTTTCTTAAGAACTTAAATAACTAAGTTAAGAAACGATTAGCCTAAAGCGCTTAGCTATTTTAGGTAATTCCTAATAAGGAATCCTGGGACAGGTATAACACTATCTATATATTATTTTAATTCTGTAAGTGATAACGTAATAGGCTTACACCGGGTTAGTCCATACCTCTCTATAAGTAGAGGGCATAATATATTATCTTCTAGATTATAAAGATTATTAATAAAATATTAACTATACAAACATAAGCCTATATATAATCCAATAATCTCTTATTTATATAAATAAATTATTATATATTATATATTATTAATATAACTTCTATTTTTTTAAAAGAGTTTCTATATACTATATATACACCTATATAATAAATATAACTCAGCTGTATTAATCCCTAAGCTATATTATTTAACTAAGAGTTTATTACTACATCTATATATACATATAATTAAAACTATATAAATATATTGATTTTTCCTTTAAAGTATAAACTAAATACTAATAATAGTAATTACTATAATTAATATAAGTAGATTATCTTATTCTTATACTCTTAAATAAAAAGTAATTATATTCTTACAGATTTTATTAGGGATTTATTTATATAACTTCTAATTAATACCCCTAAATTTATAGAAGATATTATTAAGAATAAATCCTCTACCCCTCTAGAATTATCTAACAAGTTTATAAATATTTTAAATATTATTACTTTTAATAAAATAGTAGAGTTTTATTTTTTTATACTAAAGAATTAATATAAAATTACTACCTTTATTACTAAATAATATATTTAGTAATTTATACATAAGAATATCTAATTATCTTTTTTTAAATTTATACTTATAAATATAATTTAATTTATTTATTAATATTTTAAACTAAATAGTTATATAATTATAAGTATATTTAAAATTTATTTTAATTATACTATAAATATTAAAATCAAAGATATTAATATCTATCTAAATATATAAAAATATTTTAAAAATATAATAAAGATTTAAAAGAAATACTATAAAATTATTATTAAAAAGTTTAGTTACTTTACCCTTATAAATATAATATTAAATATTTTTTATATTTTTAAAGATATAGTTATTAAGATATTCTTTTAATTATTTATTATTATTATATAACTAAAGAATTAAAATTAAATTTTTAATACTTTTAAAATATAAATACTTTATAATTTACTTATAAAGAAAAATATTAAAGATACTTAAAAGAAATTTATAAAAATTAAAATAAAAATAAATAATTAAGATTAAAATAAATAAATAAGTACTACAATTATAATAATAGTTAATAATAAAAATAAGAAGAAGTATAAATATATTATAAATTTAAATATATATTATAGTTTAAACTATACTAATAAAAAAAATTATATTAATTTTACTATACAAAATTTAAATAGAAATAGTTATATAATTACTAAAATAAAAGATAAAGCTTTTAAGTTTAATTTATATTTATACTATAATAAAACTAATTATCCTAAAGATAAGTACTAGTAAAAATATAAGTATTTAAAATTATAAAGTTATAAGAATAAAATTAAGATCTTAACTTATATTATTATACTTATACTATATAATATATATACTTCTTATATTATAGATATATTTTATAAATTATAAAATAGTATCTATCTAAAGTTATAGTATTTTAATTTAAAGGTAAGTAATGATATCTATAAAATAAAAAACTTATTTACTAAAAGTATATATATATTATTTATTAAAAAGAGAGAAATTAAATTAGGAAATAACTTTATAGTACTAGTAATAAGGTATGATAGTATTACTATAAAAATATCTTCTTACTATTTAGAATTATAAAATATATTTTATATATTATAAATAATATTAAATTTTTATTTAGTTAAGAAATTAATAAATAAAGGTATTAGTATATTATTTAAGTTGAATAAAGTAAATATAAAGAAGAATAATTTTATAATAATTAAACTAACCTTTAATAATATAATAAACTTTTATATATTAAAAAGTATAAATAAACCTTATAAAAATATAATTAAAAATAATATTTTTATTTTTAAAACTATAATATTAGTATTAATATTAAAATAACTAAATTTAATATTTTTTACGCCTATAATTAAAGTAATAGAGATATTATATTAGTATAGGAAGCTAAGTTATGTAGGTTAGTAAATAATTTATAAAGTTCTAACTTAAATTAAAGTAGAAATATTTTTATTAATATAAAGTAATCTTATTTATAAGTTATGTTATCTTAGAAAGAGTATTATTTACTATAATATAAATAATAATATTATTAAGAAGATATAATCTTTTAAATATATTTATATAAATATAGTAAGATTATTTAAAATAACTTTTTTATATTACTAATATTTTGATCTTATGAATAAGCTATATAAATAAGTAAAATATATACTTATAATTATAAATAAGGCTACTTATATAAAATAAGTATAATTCTTTATATAAGTAAATATTAAGTATAGTTTATTTAATTTATTATATTAATGGAAGGTAAACTAGAAATTAATTCTAAAGTTATAAGTATATATCTTAATAATATAAAAGAGTTCTTATAGTTAAAAATTTAAAAATTTTATTTTAAATATAGTATAAAGATAAAACCTTTAATTTCATATATATATAAGTAGAATAGAATAATAGAGTATATTATTAGAATATTATAAAAACTTACTACTATTATATTTATTAAATTAAGATTATTAAAAGTATTTTAGCTTAAGACTTTAGCTATAGTCTATATTATTAGTAATAAATTAATAATATTAAACGTATAGTATATATCTCTTTATAAATAGTTTATTAATTTAATTATAGATTATAATTATTTATACTTATTTAGTTACCTAGCGTATATTATAATTTTTAAAAAGTATTAAAAAAAACTTCTTAGTTAGTATAAAGTGTGGAAAAGTATACTTTTAGGTTATATTATAAATTTTAAATAATATTATATATAGAATCTTTTTAAATATATTATCTTAATTATATAAGATATTATTTTTATAAAAAGTTTTATACTTGTAAGAGAAGATTTTAATAGTTATTTTTTTAATAAGATATACTAGAAGAAACTGTAATCTAGTTTAGTTTTATTGATATTAGTACTTTTTAATTCTAAAGATATTATGTTTATTAAATTACTAAATAAAAAAAAGTTCTATAATTAAATAAATAAATATATTAATACTTTTTTACTAATAAAATTTGTATTAAAATAATTAAGTTTCTTTATTTATATTAATAATCTTATATCTTATATTAAAGAACTAGCTAAGATTAATAAGCAAACTATACTACTTATAATAAGAGTTATAAATAAGAAAGTTATCTTATAATAAATTTTAAAAAATAAAAATAATAAATAAAGTATTAAATAATCTTTATAAACTTATAACTATATAAATTATATATATTACTATTACTTAGAGATTAAAGAGTAAATACTTTTAAGATTATATTATATTTATAATAATAGATGATATAATTATTAATTTTAATTTATTTTAATTTTATAAAAAAATTATAACTTTAATTAAAGTAAAAAATTAATTTAAAACTATAAAAAAAGAGATTAGTTTATTATATAGTAATAATACTTAAAGTAAACTTATAAAGTTACTTAAGAAGATAAAACCTATAAATATATATTAAATATTTATTTAAAAGTATATAAAATCTAGCATCCTACATAAAACATAGTTAATAATAAAGAGATATAAGTAAAAATTTAATATACACTATATTAAAACTTATATACTAATAGTTAATTTATAAATAATATATATATTATTAGTATTTACTACCATTATAGACTTAAAGATTCATCAATTAAATATTAAAATAATTTTTCTCAATACCATTTTATTAATTATAAAAAAGATTACTATTATTATACCAAAAGACTATATAATCTTTAAAAAAATAAAAATATTATTACTACTTAAATTTTTATATAGATTAAAATAAATATCCTATTTATAAAACAACAATCTTAATTATATACTTATAAGTAAAAACTTCCTATTTAAAATAAAAAAAAACATTATAAATAAATACCTTTACATTATAAACAATATAATAATTATTATATATATAAACAATTTTCTTATTTTCACTAAAAATATAAGAATAATTTAACAGATTAAAATAATACTTATAAAAAAATATAAAATTAAAAATATAAATAAAGTAAAACACTTTTTAAAATTATAAATCACTTATAATTATATCTACAAAATATTATAAATTAATTAAAAAAAGTATTATAAAAATATTTTAAATTAATTTAATATACTAAATAAATAATTAAAAAATATCTTTATAAATTCTAATATATAACTCTTAAAAAATATAACCTAACTATTATTAAAAAAAAAAAGATATATAAATTTACTATAATATACTAGATTCTTTAATATATACTATATAAAATTACTATATTAACTTAGTATATATAATTATAAAACTAAAATAATATTTTAATATATCTATAAAAAAATACTAAAAAATAATTATATAAGTATATAAATACCTATTAGTAATATATTACTATAATTTATATTATAATATAAATAACTTACTAGAAGATCAATTACTTTTATTATTAAAAAATTATAATAATATAAATTAAATATAAATATATAAACTAAAAAATATAATATATAAATTAACCTTAAAATTTATATAATAGATAATATAGTATTATAATCTAATAAATTATAAAATATTATAATAAAATCTTCAACTAAAATAAAAGTAATTATATCAAACCATATAGATACTAAAAATATATAATTATAAAAACTACTAAAATCAATATTAATAAAGCTTTTACTAAACACATCAATACCTCTACTTTTAACCATACTTTATATAAATAACACTACTACTATAATTACAAACATAACTAAAAGAAATTAATAATACATAAAGTACTATAATTTATAATATTTCTAAATTTATAATTAAATAAGATCTAATATATTTAAATTATTATACTTAAGTTTAAAAAAATTAATAATAAATATACTTACTAAATTTCTACAATACTTACCTTATAATTTATTATTTAATAAGGTAGGAATATATTAATATTAGAAAAATAAAAGAAATCTTCATTTATATATATATAAAATTAAAAAGAATAAAGACTACTATTTTTTTAACTAAACTAAAATAAATAAAATAATAAAAGTTTAAAATAACTAAACAAACTTAGGAAATACTCTAAAAGTAATATAAAAATTTTATATCTTATAACAAATAATTAACAATATACTATATATAAAAGTATAGAGTTATTTATACATTTATTCTCATATAAATATAAACTAAATTAATTATTAAACTTTATAAATCTAGTACTAAATTAACAACACTAGTAAAACCTTATACTATATTAATAATATCTAAAACTTATTAATTAAATACCCCACTAACTAGTAAAGCTCTAAGACCACCAAAAAAAAAAGAAAGAAATAAAAGAAATAATAATAAAAATAGTAATAAAAATAAAAGAATAAATACAACAACAAAAGCTATAGCAGAAACTATAATAAGTACTATATTAATAATATTAAATTAAGCTTACACTACCTCTACATCTAAAACTATAAAAAAATAAGGAAGTTAAAGAATTTATATACCTACTTTATCAATAAAACCTTAAAATACACCTATAATAATATAGTTATTACTCATAAAAAAAAAGCTATTAAGAATAACACTATATAGTAATTCTAAAAATATATTATTTATTCTCTAATAAGACTATAACATAATAATTTAATAATATTATAAATTATTTTTTATAATAATTAGTTAAAATAGATTATAAACTAGTTATATAATTTATACCCAATTCTTTTATAATAGAATCCCTAGTATTTCAATCTTATAAAACTCAAATCAACTATATTTAAAAACAAATAAGAAAAAAAAAATAACTTACTAAATATATAATTATCATTTACCCATATATAATATACACACTTCCTAGTTAGAAAATTAAATAAAATAATATAAACTCTAAACTAATTATAATACTTTTAATATAATATTACTAAAATATAATAGTTAAAGTAACTCATTATAATATTAAACCAAGTTATATTATCTAAAGATTTAATAGTACACATTATACTAAATATAATAATACAACAATCTCTAGTAATATATCTTATCTTAAAAACTAGTACTAATACAATACTACTATTACCACTATCTCCACTATCTCTACTAGCTATTATTACTGCAATAACTATAATTATAAAGACATATAAAAGCAAAAAGAAAAGTAAATATAAAAATATAAAAATAAGAAAAAAGACTAATAAAATAAACTAATAAAAAAGAAAAACAACTATAACTTAAAGAAAAAAATAGATAATTAAATATTTACTTCCACAAGCACTATAATACTCTAGAACCTACTACATTAATTATAAAACCATATATAGTTTTAAACTAAAAATAAGTAAGCCTTAATCTTTAACAACTATATTACTTATATTACTTTTAATATATAATTAAACAATTTAAGAAATATAACTATTAAATAATATAGAATAGTAACTATAAAACTATAAGATTAGTATTAATAGTTATTATAAACTAACCAATTATAATTATAGCTTATAATAAAACTATAAAATAAACACCAGCAATTATAACAATTTAACTAAATATAGTTTATAGTCTATACTAATAAAATCAACATAACTATTTACATACAAAACTATTATAAAGTTATTATATATTAATCTTTAGCCATACTAAAATAAAATAAACTATATATATTAAGTTAGATTCTTATAAATTAAATAGATTTAATAAAATTTTTATCCCATATATTAAATTTTTTATATACCCTTTAAAACTTTAAGCATAAACAAGTATAATATAATATTAGTATATTATATATAATATTAACTACTAAAAAAATGGTTAATTATTTAGTTCTATTAATATATATAAGGTATAACTATAAAACCAACTAGTTTATATATTATAAAAGTTATAATTTAGAATACTAAAACCTAACTATAACTACTATTACAAGTTAAAGTATAAGTAATAACATAATAAGCTTACACCAAATCAGTCCATACCTCTCTATAAGTAAAAGGTATAATATATTATCTTTTAGATTATAAAAATCATCAGTAGAATATTAACTATACAGATACAGGCCTACATACAATCCAGTAATCTCTTATTTATACGGGTGAACCGTTACGCATTACAAATTCAAAACTAGTGTTATTCTAAATTTAAAAAATTAAAAAAAAATACTAGTCTAACTATGAGCTAAAGAGCTTTCAAATTATACTTTTTAGTCTTTATTATTATAAATATTAAAAAGATATTATTATTTATATTTATTCAGTCAAAAGTGAAATTAGTTTAATATTTTAGTTAATAATATTAGTAATAAGAATAATTATATAACTAAATTATCTAGATTACTTCTTTATATATATAGTTATAAAGACTTTGCAAATTTAACTTCTTTATATTTTAAAATATTTCTCTCTATATTTGTATTTATATATTATAACGTCTACAACACTGGCACTTTTTGATTATTAGTAAATTTATATTAATACTAAATATTTTCACTATTTAAAATTATAAAAAAATTAAAAACTAGTATATTAGATACTATATAATTATTTAAAAAAGATTTTATTTTATTTTATTATATTTTAAAATGAAAATAAACTATTTACTAGTTCATAAACACTTAATAAATTATTTTAAATTAATTATTAGATATTTCGTTCAAAATATTATTAAAAAATTAAATAAAAATATTTTGTTTAAGATATATATATAAATAAAGTCTCAGAGATGTTTTAGCTATATTAATAAATATCTTATCAAGTTAGTTAAATAAATACTCAGAAATCTTCTTAAATTAAGTTTTATATTAAAAACATCAGGAAAAACATCAGGAAAAACGTGTTGTGTTGTCCGGTCGTCCGACGACGGGACGCCCAGGACGGCAACTTGTCATCTCACGTTGTCCAAACGTCAAACAGTTTGTTGGACGACCAGGACAACATATCACGTGACTTTATGCCGCAACTAAAAAAAGGGGGCTCAGCCCGCATTAAATTGAATTATTACGATTTCAATTCAATGCGGTCTAAGCTCTTTTATTTTAAAGAATAGGTAGATTCTTGTCCTATAGCTATTATATATTAGTTCTAAATAAATATTTTAAATATATATTTATAGAATAATATACTTATATAATTATATTATTTCGTAAAAGAATTTATTTTTTATAAAGGGGGGACTCTATGAAAATCTAATTTATTAGTAAAATATTAGTAAAAATCTTAACATTAAATTCTGTAGATAACTTACTTATGATGAATATAAAAGAAAGAAAAAGTGAAAAGTTAGGATAGGAAATGGCCTTTTTATATTATAAAGGAGAATCGGATTGTTCTGAAAAAAAATCATAAGTTTTTAAGTGAATTCAGGGGCTGCCCCCTTATTTTTGAGACATCAGTGCACGCGGCTGAGAGTTTAATTTAATATTAAATAGTTTTGATTTTAGTATAATTTTTGGTTTAGTGTAATTTTTGGTTTTAGTGTGGTTTTTAGTTTTTAATATGGTTTTGGTTTTA
>JAJTTS010000003.1:2162218-2315112 GCA_036971165.1 Arthrobotrys iridis
TGTGGTTTTTGATTTTTGGTGTGGTTTTTGGTTTTTGGTGTGGTTTTGGTTTTGGTGTGGTTTTTGGTTTTTGGTGTGGTTTTGGTTTTGGTGTGGTTTTTGGTTTTTGGTGTGGTTTTCTGGTCGTCCCGAGTCCATACAATGACGTCCGAAAACAGTTGTTTGATGTCCACCATGTGTGAACGTTCGTCCTACCCGCTTTTTTTTTTCCTGATGAAAAAAAAAACTTTCAGAAGCTGTTATATAAATGGTAGGAAGTAAACAAAAATTTATAAAAGTCTTTATATAGATAATAGAAAACTAACCTTAATTAAACAAAAAAAACCAAGATTATATTAAAAATCCATTTTATCAAATCTTATTTTTTATAATTAATTTTTAGTAGATTATTAATATCATTTATTATTTAATAATAAAAATAGCTTATTAAAATATTAAATATTATATATATAAATATCTTAATAAATTATAATAAACTTTATTAATTTTTAAAAATTTATTAGATAAATATCTTATAACTTTTTTATAAGATGGTAATAGTTAATTAGTTTTAAATTTTTTAATAATTAATAAAATTTATTTATTTAACTTTTATATAAACTACTAGTTATATCTTTTAATATAAATATTTAAAATTTTAATTTTATTATAACTAATTCTTATACTTTTAAATTTATTATTAAACTATTATTATCCTTTAAGATATTATTATTATTCTTTTAATTATTATTTTACTATAACTACTTTATATTTAATCTTTTTAAATTATTTTTTAATGATTTTAAATTTTTCTTTATTTTATTTTACTCTTTTTTATTTTTTATTATCTATTAATAAATCTTCTTAGTTATATAGATCTTTTTTATTAAAATTATTTTATTCTATATAGTTACTTAGTATTATCTATATTTATATTATTTATAATAATAATATTTATTTTTTTAGATATAAGCTTAAAAGCTTATTTAATAATTTTATTTTTACTCTTATTTATTCTACTATTATTTTCAAAGAGTATTTTCTATTATATTAAATTATTTATTTCTTCTTCTTAATAAAATATTTAATCCTTTTACATTTTTATATATAAATTTTAAAAGATTATTTAATTTTAATATTATTATTATCTACTAATAACTATTTATAATTTTAAATCTAATTTCTTAATTCTTAGTTATTATAAAAATTAATATATTATTTAATAAATAATACTAAAAATTCAACAAACTTAAGATAATCTAATTAGTATAAGATAAAAAATATTAATATTATTTAAAATAATTATAAAATAATCTAAATAATAATAGATATCTAATAATAATAACTATACTAATAATAAATAAATTATCTCTATAAATAAAATAAATTATATCTATAATAAATATATTTAGTAAATTTACTAAAATAAAAATAAATTTATTATCTAAATAAAAATAATATACTATTAATCTAATCTTATTAGTAATAAATTTAAAAAAATAATTATTATTATAGAAATAATTATAAAAATTTTTATAATTATAATACTACTAATAATTTTATTAACTAATTTTTATAAGTATTATTTAATATAACGTATTCCATCGGGAAGCTGGACACACCGGGAAGCTGGACACTTTTTTTTATGTTTTAAAAAATTATTTAAAATTGAATTTATTATAGATTGTTCTAGAAATTTCAAATATATTAGAAACCACTATTTTCTAATATATGCCCAATTTTATTTGGTTTTCTATTTTTAGTTATTTTTTAATTAATTTTCAAACTACGTTTTTTTGCGTTTTTTTGTGTTTACAAATTAAGCGAGATTCCCCATATAAATTTGTATGTAGCTAGTGAACAAAACAACACAAACATATTTTGAAAGTCCATTTTGTTGTATTTTACTAAATTAAGATATGTTTTAGAACTAAGTAATACGATTCAAATTATTTAAAATTTTTGAAAAACTAATGAAAATTGCAATAGTTATAAGACGTCAAAGTTGGCAATTTTGTGTTGTTTTACATATAAATTTCGAAAAGTTAAATATCTTATATCTTTTTTATTTATAGATTGTTAATCTTTTTGAATAATTTGAAAGATCTCGATGATTTCTAATATATATTCAAATTTTAGAGCATTTTATAATATAGTTCTTGATTTATGGTTAGTTTTATAAACCAAAAATTTACATATAAATTTGTATGAGGCAGCTTAATTTGTATGGGGCAAAACACAAAAAAACGCAAAAAAACGTACTTTGAAAATTAATTCAAAAATAACTAAAAATAGAAACCAAATAAGATTGGGCATATATTAGAAAATAGTGGTTTCTAATATATTTGAAATTTCTAGAACAATCTATAATAAATTCAATTTTAAATAATTTTTTAAAACATAAAAAAAAGTGTCCAGCTTCCCGGTGTGTCTCGGTGGAACACGTTAATTATTATAATAAAATAAAATAAAATATAAACTTATTATTTATAAAAGTTAGTTTATTTACAGTCTTAATATCTTTTTTTACCTTTAACTTTATAATTATCTTTAGACATTTAGCATCTTTTACCATCTAAGCATATCCAACAATCTTATAATCTTTCAAAATAATAACTTTTTAATATACTACATAATAATAATTTTCTCACATTAATTTCTTAACTTTTTTAAAACAATCAAGAATTAAATTTTTAACAATATAAAAAAATATCAATAACCAGATTTTAATTATCTACTTTTAGATAGCTTATATCCTTCTATTTTTAAAGAATAATAAAAACTTTAGTAATATTAAACTAAAGATTATATAAAGTAAATTTTACAAATTTACAATATTTTTACTAACTTATTTCTAACTAATATAATTCTAAATTCCTATAATAAAGTAAATAACCTCCCATTTATATTCCTTTAAACTATTATTATCTAAATTATTACTATCACTATTACCATTATCATCTTCTTCTTCTTCTTTTTCTTCTTCATCATTATTATCTTTTATTTTATCACCATCTTTTATTTTATTACTATCTTTAATTCCATTATTATCTTTTATTAAATCTATAACACTAATTACTATACTATTATTATCTAAAACTACATTATCACTATTTAACTTACAAATCTTAATCTTTTTTATATTTTTACTATTTTATTTTTTAAACAACTTAAGTCCTTTAACTTTATTAATAATTAAGTTAATCTTTTAAAACTTAACTAATTCTAAAAAAATATTAAAAATCAATTATAAAACATTTATCATCTAATATATAACTAGTTATATATATATATATATATATATATATATATATATATAATATTTAATTATAAATACAAGTTTATAAAGTTTTTTACTATTATTTATAAAGATTATTAAATACTAAAATTTATTTTAGAACTTCTTTATCATATTTAATACCATTATATAATTCATCTACTAAAAAAACATTAATAAACAATCAATATCTAATAACCAACATAAAAAAACTTACTACTACTATTATATAAACTATTAAATTTAAATATAATATTATTAACATTTTTAAAAATAATATTATCTTTTTCATTAATGTATTCCACCGGAAAGCGAAACATACCAGGAAGCGAGATACAAAATTTTGAACTTTGAAAAATTCTCAAAAATTTAATTTTAATCAAAAACTTTTAAAAATTAGTTTCTAATTAAAAACTACTAACTAAATTACTATACTAAATTTTAAATACTTTCTATAAACTATTTAAATTAATATTAATTTTTATATATTAAAATTTAATAGTTTTTTAATCATATATTACACACCAAAATTAAAATTCAATACTACACTAATATTTACCCCCCCAATACCACATATCTAGTAATCTACATAATTACCATCCTCTAAATCACTTTCTAAACTACTCTCTAAACTACTCTTTAAACCAGCCTCTAAATCAATCTCTAATTCAACCTCTAAACCAACCTCCAAACTAGTTACCAAACTAGCTACCAAACTACATATAATAACAAAGATATTACTATCAGCATTCTTTTAAAGTTAACTTTAAAAGTACTTAGTTCTACTACAACCTCTCCTACTACCACTACTATAAAAATAACTATAGTTTCTTTTTAATACCTTACTAACTCTTAAGCTCTTAATTTAACATCCTTATCCTACTATAACTTACTAAGTTTCTACTTATTTAACATATAAGCAATAATTAACCTAGATCTACCATATTTATTTTATAAAACTTTTTTATTTATAATTTAAAACTAGATATTAATCTCTTATAATATAATAATTTTATTTATAGCTTTTTTTATCACTTTATCTAGCTTTTAAATATAATTAATAGTTAATAAGTTAAACAAATAATTAACTTATATAAAGATTTTATTAATAGCTTTATAAATAAACTATAATCATTTCAGCATTTTAGCATTAGTAACATCAATAACAACATCAATAATAACATCAATAACAACATTAATAATAACATCAATAAAAATATTAATAATTAAAAAATATTAAATTATATAACTTTAATATACTATAATTTAAACAAGACCTTCTCCAAATTATATAATATTAACCCTATATCTTATTAAACCAACTTAATTAGATCCTAACTTATTATATTTTTTCTAATCTTTATTAATAGTTTAATAAATAATTACTTATTAATTTTAATAAAACTATTATATAGAGTATTATTTATAATATTATAATATATTATATTAAAATTAATATTTAATAACTATAAATAATATATACTATATACTAATAAATATAATATAATAATATTCTTTTAAATATAAAAATTAATAAACTCTATATTAATATAACTATACTTATCTAATAGTATATATATTTAATTATTAAAAATTTTAATTACTAGTTTAAATAATCTTTCTAATTATTAAATACCTAGCTTACTATTAGACTATCTATTAAAGAATATTATAAATAATCAATCTTTTATTAAAGTTTTATTAATACTATTAATATACTAATTAAATTAATAATAAATATTTTTAAAAATAATAAATAATAAAAAAACTATACTATAAATATTAATATATTTAATAATAATAACTAATTCTTAATTATTATATTTTATAATAAACTAATTTTTAATATAAACTAATTTAACAATTTTAAATATTAAAAATACTATATTATTTATTATAAACTTTTTTTTATTTATATTATATAATATAATCTTAATAATATTATTCTTAAACTTAATATCTAAGTATAACTAATAAAATTAATTAATAGTAACTAAATTATTAATTTTAGTTTAAGCATTATCTAGCATATAAATATATACTATATATAACTCTAGATATTAATTTAAAAATTAATATATTTAATTAAAGCCTAGATCTTATCTTACTAATTTAATAGTTATTTAGTATATTATATCTATATATAAAGAGAACTCCTAGCTATATAATTAAATTGTTCATTCTATTGATATCCTCTTACTCTTTAGTAATATAACTAGCTAGTTAATATATATAGTTATTTAATTATTTTTTTAATTATTTAATCTTACTACTAATAAAGTATATAATATACTATATACTACTACTATTATATATATAGAT
The DNA here is from genome assembly GCA_036971165.1 of Arthrobotrys iridis. Taxonomy (NCBI): domain Eukaryota; kingdom Fungi; phylum Ascomycota; class Orbiliomycetes; order Orbiliales; family Orbiliaceae; genus Arthrobotrys; species Arthrobotrys iridis. The sequence goes on from JAJTTS010000003.1 coordinate 2,167,797, forward strand.
AAAAACTACCTCTAATTATATGCATATATTATATTAGTAACATCTCTTTCATAACTTTCCTTATTAATTTACAAATAATAGAAAAAATAAACAAGCTAGTAGTTAATTTAAGATTATTAAACTATAATTATAATATTAATACTAGTAATAGTTTTAATTATTAAAAGATAAATAAATATATAAAAATAATAGTAGACATAATGTTAATAATAAACCAGTATTCAGCATAATACTAAATTTTAGTTTTAGTATTTAATACATAACTATAAAATTATTAAATTTTGATATATAAAAATTAATATTAATTTAAATAATTTATAAAAAGTAAATAAATTTTGGTATGATAATCTAACTTATAGTTTTTAATTAGAAATCAATTTTTAAAAATTTCTAATTAGAATTAAATTTTTAAGAATTTTTTAAAATTTAAAATTTTATATCTTGCTTCCTAGTGTATCTCACTTCCCGGTAGAATATGTTATAACGTATTCCACCGAGAAGCGGGTCACACCGGGAAGCGGGTCACGAATTTTTGTGTTTTGAAAAATTATTAAAATTTGAATATATTATAGAATCTCTTGAAATTTTCCAATTAGTTAGTAACCACCATTTACTAATATATGCCCAATTTTATTTGCTATTCTATTTTTAGTTCTTTTTTAATATTTTTTTAAACTGCGTTTTTTTGTGTTTTGCCCCATACAAATTAAGCGAGATTTCACATACAAATTTATATGTAAATTTTTAGTATATAAAACTAAATATAAATCAAGAACTATATTATGAAACGCTCTAAAATTTTAATATATATTAGAGATCGCCGAGATCTTTCAAATGATTTAAAAACATTAAGAATACTATTATAAACAAAAAAGATATAAGACATTCAATTTGTATGAAAACAACACAAAATTGCTAACTGTGACGTCTTATAACTATTGCAATTTTCATTAGTTTTTCAAATTTTTTGAATAATTTGAATCGTATTGCTTAGTTCTAAAATATATTTCAATTTGGTAAAATGCAACAAAATTGACTTTCAAAATATGTTTGTGTTGTTTTGCTCAGTAGCTACATACAAATTTGTATGAGAGGTGGTGTTTGATTTCTTAGCGAAAATGACAACGCAAACACAAAAAATTCTAGTTTAAAAAAATATTAAAAATTAACTAAAAATAGAATAGCAAATAAAATTGGGCATATATTTGAAAGTAGCGATCTCTAGCTAATTAGAAAATTTCAAAAGATTTCATAATATATTCAAATTTTAATAATTTTTCAAAAGACAAATTTTCGTGACCCGCTTCCCGGTGTGACCCGCTTCCCGGTGGAATACGTTATTAATATCTTTACTTTAAAGGTATACTATTAAATAAAAGTTAATAAATAATTAATAACTAATAATAAACAAATAATATATTTAAATAAATATTACCCTTTTTTTTTATCATTTAACCTTTTTTATAATAGCTTTTACCAACCCTTTAAATAATATTTTTCTAATTAACTATTAAGTAACAATAAACTTTTAATAAATAATAAATATCTATTTCTATACTTTCAAAATTTTAAATATCTTTTTTAAAATCTTAATTTTTATATTTTAGTTAAACTATAAAAATAAAAAGATTTTAAAAATACTTAAATAATAAAAAATTAAATAAATCTAAATATAAATAATAATACTTGGTTAAACACTTAGTAACTTTTAAAATCTTTTTAAGAGTTAAAAATATATATTTTTTAATATTTTAATATTATTTTAATAAATATAAAGATTTTAAAGAAATTAAATCTTTATAATTATATTCATAAGTAGAATTATAATTTAAAAATAAAAAAGAGAAAAAACTCTTAATATTTAATTCTACCTTATCTTTAATTTTATATCTACTTTTGTAAACTTTATTTTTTTTAAAATTATATTCAACACTTTTAATATTATTTTTTATATATATAGTTAACTATTAGTTTTTAATATTTTATAATTAATAATTAATATTTTTAAACTTACCATTAATAAATAATACTTAATTTTTTAAATAAACAAATTACACAAATTAATTTAATTTAATAATTTTAAAAAAAGAAAAAAGAGAAAAAGAAGATTTAAAAATATAATATAATATAATAAAAATTCTATATAAATTTAAAAATTCTAAATTTATTTTAAATATATATAAAAGAGATTATACTAAATAATAATTAATTAATAAAAAAGCTTCTACTACTATATAGTTATTTTAAAAACTAGAATATATAATATTAAAATTTTATAAAAATTTAATATTATTTATATAACATATTCCACTGGGAAGCGAGATACACCGGGAAGCAAGATATAAAATTTTGAGTTTCAAAAAATTATTATAAATTCAATTTTTTGCCAAAATTCTTGAAAATTTCAAAGAAATTAGAAAATAGTAAATAGATTATCACAATAAATTTTGAATGTTTTTCATTAACTATTTAAATTAATATTACTTTTTTTATCTTAAAATTTAATGTTTTTTATATTATTTATATTATTGACAAATTAAAATCATAATTAAATTTCAGTATTGTACTAATATTTGCCTATCTTCTTCTACTCTCCCTTCTTTATTTAAAAAAATTAAAAAAATATATATATACTAATTATTTATATAGTTATTTATATAGCTACTATCCTCCAAATCATTTTTTAAACTTTCCTTAAAATCTTGAAAATTTTTAGAATTAACTATTATCAGTATTAATATAAGTATTAATAATAACTATTATATTTTTACTATTAATATTTTTTTAAGAATAATCTCTAGAATACCTAGCATTATTATAACTTTTATTATTACTATTGTTATGAGGATGATTATGACCTTTTTTTGATTATACTTTACTAGCTATCTCTTGAGTTTTTAATTTTATATTTTTATTTTATTATAGCTTATTAAACTCTTAGTTATTTAAAATATAAATTTTAATAAATTTTAATATACTATACTTATGCTGAAAGACTTTCTTATTTGTAGTTTAAAATTAAGTATTAATTTTTTATAAGAGAATTATTTTATTTATTATTCTTTTTATTACTCTACCTAACTTCTTAATATAATTAATAATTAATAAAGTAAGTAGATAGCTAGTATATATAAGAATATTATTAATAAATCTATAAATAGATTATAATTAAGTTAATATTTTACTAGTAATAGTATTAGTGGTGGTACTAGTAGTAATAGCAGTAGTAGTATTAGTAGTAATATTAGTAATAGTAACAGTAGTGGTATTGATAGTAAGAAAAAGGTTAGTTTATATAGCCTTATTATATTATAGTTTAGATAAGACTTTCTCTAAGTTATATAGTATTAATCTTATATATTACTAGGCTAACTTGATTAAGTCTTAACTTACTATATTCTTTTTAGTTTTTACTAGTAGTTTAATAAATAGTTGTTTATTAATTTTAATTAGATTATTATGTAAGGTATGATTTATAATATTTTAATATTATATATTATATATTAAATTAAAACTAATATTTAATAATTATAAATAATATATACTATATACTAGTAAATATAATATAATTATATTCTTTTAAATATAAAAATTAATAAATTCGATACTAATATAATTTATATACCTATCTAATAGTAGTATATATATATAATTATTATTAATTTTAGTTAATAATTTAAATAATCTTTTTAATTATTAAATATTAAGCTTATTATTAAACTACTTATTAGATAATATTACAGATAATTAGTCCTTTATTAAATTTATATTATTAGTATATTAATTAAACTAGTGATAAATATCTTTAAAGATAATAAATAATAAAAGAATAATACTATACTAATATATTTAATAATAGTAATAGATTTTTAATTACTATATTTTTTAGTAAACTAACTTTTAACTTAAATTAATAGTATTACTTTAATAGTTAAAGATTATGTGCTATCTATTATAAATTCCTTTTTATCTATATTATATATTATAATTTTAATAATATTATTTTTTAATTTAATCTTCAGATATAGTTAGTAAAACTAATTAATAAAAGCTAAATTACTACTCAGATATTATTTAATATTTAAGTATAAGTAAAGTATAATTTTAGATATTAAATTAAAAATTAGTTTACTTAATTAATATTTAATTCTTATTTTACTAATTTAGTAGTTATATAATATATTATATAGAAGGAATCTTTAACTATATAATTAAACTATCTACTCTATTAATACCTTCTTACTCTTTAATAATATAATTAATTAATAAGTATAATTATTTAACTATTCTTTTTATTATTTATTCTTATTATTAATAAAATATATAATATACTATATATTATTATAACTATATAACTATATAAATAGATATATTTTATTATTATAGCTATATATAATAAATATAATATTTTATTTAAGAACTTTTTTATTAATTTATAATTAATATAAAAAATAATTATATTAATAATAAGATTAGGATTAACTACTTAATTATAATTATTATTAATTGTGGTAGTAGTTAAAAACATAGTATTATATAAATAAATATATAAGAGGTAATAATAATAATTAAAATAATAATAAACCAAATATTAGTACAACACTAAAATTTAATTATAGTTTTAGTTTATTATAATAATATGAAAAATATTAAATTTCAATATAAAAAAAATAATATTAATTTGAACAATTGATGAAAAGCATTGAAAATTTACTATGATAATCTATCTATTCATTGTTTTCTAATTTATTTAAAATTTTTAAGAGTTTTAGCCAAAAACTGAATTTATAATAATTTTTTGAAACTTGAAATTTTGTATCTTGCTTCCTGGTGTGTCTCGCTTCTTGGTGGAATACATTACTTTTTTTAAATAAATAAGATAAACAAAATTTTAAATATTATATATATAATAGTTATATGAATAATAATATTATATAACTAGTATAAAATAGATAGTAAATAATCTTATTTATATTTTTTATCTTAAATTATATCTTTAATTTAAGACTAATATTATATTTTAAAATAATTTATATAAAAATAGTTATATTAAATTTTCATATTATCAATTATATATATTTATAGGTATTTACTATTAGATAATTAAGAGTATACTATAAATAAGCTTTTAATAAATTATATTTCTAAAATATATTATATTTTCTAATTTATTTAAAATTATCTTATTTTATACTCTACTAAAAAATATTATCATTATTAAAAAAAACTTTTTAATATTATTTTTATTAATATTTAAATATATTTACAACTTTAAAAGTTTTATTATAATATTTTATCTAATTTTTATTATTTAGTAAACTTATTATATAGTTTTTAATATTCTTATCTAAGTTTTTTTAATAGTTAAAAGTTAGTTAATACTTACTAGTTTTAAAATACTAATTAAGTTTTACTTTTATCTATTTTATAAATATTAATATATTTAAAAAAATTTTAAAATTAATATATAGTAGAAAAGTATATTTTAAAATAAATAATAAATACTAACTATTATATAACTATAGTTTATATAAAACTCTAAAATATAATTTTATATTAAAGAATATATTCTTTTTATAGATAATTTACTTATTTAAAATATATATATATATATATATATAATTATCTTATAGTTATCAAATAATTCTTTAATTTAAAATCTTCTTAATATATTATACTATCTATTTTAAAATTATTAAAAATATAATCTTATTAATTAGTTTATTTAATAAAAGATTATTAAATCTAAAGTTAATAAATATTTTAATAATAATTTTTTACTATCTAATATAACCTTTTTTTTATTAAGTTATAGAAATTATTAAATATTATAAGTAGTAATTTATAATTAGAATTTTAAAAAATAATTTATAATTTTAAAATATCTAGATTATTTCTAGTTCTATATCTTTAGCAAAATCTAATTAATTATCTTTTTTATCTTCTTTAATAACTAGTATATAGTTATTATTTACTACTATTTACTTTTTATAAAAAATATAATAAAGAAAGTAAAAGAATATATATTAAGATTAAATTAAAAGATTAATAGTAGGAGTTATATAGATTTATAAATTAATTTTAATTTTATAATATTATATTATAGCTATTAATTATCTTTTAGAATATATTTTTTATAAAAATAATTTTTATTCTCTATATTCTTATAGTTATTAGATACTATATATTTAATAAATTTTTTAGGAGATAAAAAAGTATAGTTATTATATATTATAATTATTAACGTATTCCACCGGGAAGCGCGACACACCGGGAAGCGAGACACGAAATTTTGTGTTTTAAAAAATCATTAAAATTTGAATATATTATAGATTGTTCTAGAAATTTGAAATATATTAGAGACCACCATTTTCTAATATATGNCCCAATTTTATTTGCTATTCTATTTTTAGTTCTTTTTTAATTATTTTTCAAATCGTGTTTTTTGTGTTTTCTGCTCATACAAATTAAGCGAGATTCCCCATACAAATTTATATGTAGCTAGTGAACAAAACAACACAAACATATTTTGAAAGTCAATTTTGTTGCATTTTACCAAACTAATACATGTTTTAGAACTAAGCAATACGATTCAAATTATTCAAAAATTTTGAAAAACTAATGAAAATTGCAATAGTTATAAGTCGTCAAAGTTGGCGATTTTGTGTTGTTTTTACTAAAATTACATATAGTTATTATAACTTTTTTATTTATAATAGAAAATCAAATATTTTTGTATATTTTGAAAGAGATTGACGACTTCTAAGATATATTAAACTTTTAGAGCGTTTGATAATATAGTTCTTTGTTTATATCTATATTTATATAGCAAAAAACTGTAATTATATATATTTTATAGTTTTTTACTATATAAATATGCATATAACTAATTAATTATATTATAAAATAGTATAAAGGTTATATATCTCTTTTAAATCTCTAATCTCTTTCAAGATATATAAAAATATCTAGTTTTCTATTATAAATAAAAAAGTTATAATACTTTAAATTTTTAAAAGAATCGTATATGAAACAACACAAAATTACCAACTTTGACGACTTATAACTATTGCAATTTTCATTAGTTTTTCAAAATTTTTGAATAATTTGAATCGTATTGCTTAGTTCTAAAACATGTATTAGTTTGGTAAAATGCAACAAAATTGACTTTCAAAATATGTTTGTGTTGTTTTGTTCACTAGCTACATACAAATTTGTATGGGGAATCTCGCTTAATTTGTATGGGGCAAAACACAAAAAAATGGTGTTTAAAAAAATATATAAAATTAACTAAAAATAGAATAGCAAATAAAATTGGGCATATATTAGAAAATAGCGATCCCTAACTAATTAGAAAATTTCAAAAGATTCTATAATAAATTCAAATTTTAATAATTTTTTAAAACACAAAATTTCGTGTCTCGCTTCCCGGTGTGTCGCGCTTCCCGGTGGAATACGTTANTATTAAAGAGAACTATTTTTTTTAATAGATATATATTATTTATGTAATATCTTTTTTAAAGCTCTCCTTATTAACTTATAAATAATATAAAAATATAATCAGTTAATAGTAAAATTAGGCTTATTAAATCATAATAATTACAACTTTAATACTAGTTATAATAATAATTAAAGATATAATATTAGAATATAAATAAGTAGTTATATAGAAAATAATAGTAATATTAATAATAATTAAAATAGTAATGAATTAAATATTAGTGTAGTACTGAAATTTGGTTGTGGTTTTGATTTGTTAATAATATAAAAAATACTAAATTTTGATATAAAAAAAATAATAATAATTTGAATAATAGATGGAAAGTATTAAAAATTTACTATGGTAATCTATTTACTAAATCATATCAAATTTTCAAGAGTTATTAAAAACTGAATTTGTGATAAATTTTCAAAGTTCAAAATTTTGTATCCAGCTTCCCAGTGTGTCCAGCTTCCCGGTAGAACACGTTATATAGTAAAAAACTATATATAAAATTTTATCATTTTTTAGTATATAAAACTAAATAAATATATAATTATATTATAGATTCTTCTAAAGTCTTAATATATTTAAGAAATCTTTGAGATCTTTCAAAATATATAAAAATATATAGTTTTTTATTATAAATAAAAGAGTTATAACATTTTGAAATTTAAAAAAGAATTTTAAAATTTTTGAATAATTTGAATTGTATTACTTAGTTCTAAAATATATATTAGTTTGGTAAAATGTAACAAAATTAACTTTCAAAATATATTTATATTGTTTTGTTCACTTTTATATATAAATTTGTATGAGATGGTGTTTGATTCCTTAGCGAAAATGACAACACAAATTTAAAAAACGTAGTTTAAAAATTAATTAAAAATTAACTAAAAATAGAATAGCAAATAAAATTGGGCATATATTAGAACTCAGTGATTCCTAATATACTTAAAGTTTTCAGGAAATTCTATAATAAATTCAAATTTTAATAATTTTTTAAAACAGAAATTTTCGTGACCCGCTTCCGGGTGTGACCCGCTGGAATACGTTATTTAATTTTAGTAAAACAACACAAAATTACCAACTTTCACGTCTTATAACTATTACAATTTTTATTAGTTTTTCAAAATTTTTAAATAATTTAAATTATATTACTTAGTTCTAAAATATATAGTTATTAGTTTAGTAAAATATAACAAAATTAACTTTCAAAATATATTGATATTATTTTACTCACTAGCTACATACAAATTTATATAATCTCGCTTAATTTATATAAAGCAAAACACAACAAAACGGTGTTTAAAAAAATATATAAAATTAACTAAAAATAGAATAGCAAACAAAATTAGGTACTATTGAGGACAGGGGTGGATCTGGCCAACGGGCTGCGAAGCACAGACAGGCCACAGACGATCTGTAGATGGTCTGTAAACTGTAGACGTTTTTACAGATGGTTTTTAATTTAAATATATATATTAAATGTTTTTAAATATTTTACGATCTATAGACTGTCTTTCAAATTTCAAAAAATTTTATTTAATTTTATTTAATTTTTTATTTTAATTTATTTTAATTTTTAAAACAATATAAGCAATTTATATGTAATCACGTGATTATTTTGAACAAAAAAATATGAAAATATCTATTTTAATTTATTTATATTTTTAATAACTATAAAAAAAAAAATTTATATGTAATCACATAATATTTTTTGATATAAAAATAATAAAAGATTAGTTTTAATAGTAATAGTTATAAAAAATAAAAAATAAAAAATAAAAATAAAAATAATTATAGCTATAACTAAATAATTAACTTAATATTTTTTATCACTACAACTAACAACCTATTTAGTAAATCTCTACTAACAAACTAGCTAACGAATCTACTAACGAATCTACTAACGAATCTTTGCTAACAAATCTACTAATAAATCTCTACTAACGAATCTCTACTAATAAACTAGCTAGCTAACAATCTAGCTAGCTAATAATCTAGCTAATGAAACTACTGACGAATCTGCTAACGAATCTCTACTAACAAATCTGCTAACGAATCTCTGCTAACGAACTAGCTAACGAACTAGCTAGCTAACGATCTAGCTAACGAATCTACTAACGAATCTACTAACGAATCTACTAACGAATCTGCTAACGAATCTGCTAACGAAACTACAAAACTACTAACAAAACTACTAACGAACAAACTAACGAATCTGCTGACAAATCTACTAACAAGTCTGCTAATATTTTTATTTTTATTTTTTATTTGCGATCTCACATAACACATTTCATTGTTGAAATTCTTTTTTTTTATTTTTATATTATGAGCAATAATATAAATTTTGAAAAATATATATAAAATAGTTTTTAATATGCAGACGTTTTTGCAAACGCTTTTATAGACGTTTTTATTATGCAGACATTTTCACAGACGTTTTTGCAGACATTTGTGTTTTGCAGACGTTTTTGCAGACGTTTTTATGTTGCAAATATTTTTATAAACATGCGCTACTTTATACTACTCTATAGATGGTCTAAAAATAGCAAACAGTTTGTAATTCATCTCCCGTCTGCAGCCTGTCTGCCAGATCCTGGATTTCCTCAATAGTATATATTAGAACTAAGTAGCCTCTAATACTTTTGAAAAATTAAAAAACTTCTATAATATAGTTATTCAAATTTTAATAATTTTTTAAAACACGAAAAAAAGTGTCTCGCTTCCCGGTGTGTCGCGCTTCCCGGTGGAATACGTTATATAATAATTAAGACTAAAAGACGTTACTACTGTGTTGCAAGTTATGAACAATTGCGCTTCGTGAACAACAATACCACGCTCGACCCCCCCTACTACCTCTGTTAAAAAATAGCGCCGCGATGGTTTTTAATATTTTAAAAAAATATGTTATTATTTGTTAGCTAAATAGCTATTATATAACATTTTTATATATATTAAATTAGGGGCTAATAATCTCTATATTTTTTTACTTATCTTAATAGTTAATTATATTATTAAATAAACATTATTATATCTTTAGTATCAGAAATAGTAAAATAAATAACAATACAATAATGAAGAATACTCTAAGTATTTTTACTTATATAAATAAATAAAATTATAATATTTTAAAAACTACACAAAAATATAGTTAGTATCAATTATTAGTATTTTTAATATCATTTAAATAATATTAGTATTAGGTTTTATTACTTATTATAATAATTTTTAAATACTATACAAAAATAAAAGTTAATAAATTAAATAACTACTTTACTACTTTAATTATAGTTTTCCACTTTAACTAGCTATTATTTTAAACAAAGTATCCGAATTACATTATCTTATTTATCCTAAAGCACCTAATTTTCATAAATATTTTTAATTTATAAAGTAGTTTAGTATTTAAATAAAGAGTAAAATCTTAAGTTATATAAATATATCCAATAATAATTTTGTTATTATTATTAAGATTATATTTTAATTATATAAGTAAATATTTATAAACAATATTACTATAACTATTATATTAATATTTTATAATTTCGAATTATTATATAAGATAAAGTAATAAAATAAGAAAATATATAGAATGTTAATAAGAAAAATATTATTATAAAAAAAGGTAATATTACTAAAATATTACTTATCATATTAATGTGTTCCACCGGGAAGCTGGACACACCGGGAAGCTGGATACGAAATTTTGAACTTTGAAAAATTGTTATAAATTTAGTTTTTAACTAAAATGCTTAAAAATTTTATATAATTTAGAAACTAGTAAATAGATTATTATAATAATTTTTTGATGCTTTCCATTTATTATTCAAATTATTATTATTTTCTTTATATTAAAATTTAATATTTTTTATGTTGTTTATATTGTTGACAAACTAAAACCATAATTAAATTTCAGTACCATACTAATATTTACCCCCTATTTCCCCCCTCTTTATTTAAAAAAATTAAAAAATATATATATACTAATTATTTATATATTTATATAACTATCCTCTAAATTATCTTTTAAACTCTCCTTAAAACTCTTAGAATTTTTAGAACTATTATTAATATAGGTATTAATAACAACCACCATATTTCTATTATTAGTATCTTTTTAAAAGTAATTTTTAAGGTATCTAATATTATTATAACTTTTATTATTATTACTACTATAAGGGCGATTATAGCTTTTTCTTAGTTATACTTTATTAACTATTTCTTAAACTCTTAGTTTTATATTTTTATTCTATTATAATTTATTAAGCTATTTAAAATATAGTAAACCTTAATTTATTATACCTATATTAGGAGATCTTTTTATTTATAACTTAGAACTAGATATTGATTTCTTATAAGAGAATAGTTTTACTTATTATTTTTTTTGTTATTCTACTTAGCTTCTTAATGTAGTTAATAGTTAATAAAGTAAATAAATAACTAGCATATATAAGAATATCATCAATAAATCTATAGATAGACTATAACTAAACTAATATTTTACTAGTAATAATACTAGTAGTAGTAGTAGTAGTAGTAGTATGGTAGTAATAGTGGTAATATTAATAGTAGTAGTAATAGTAATATTAACAATAAAAAGAAAATTAGTTTATATAATTTTATTATATTATAATTTAGATAAAATCTTCTTTAAGTTATATAGTACTAATTTTATATATTACTAAACTAACTTAATTAAATTTTAATTTATTATATTTTTTCTAACTTTTACTAATAATTTAATAAATAACTACTTATTAATTCTAATTAAACTATTATATAGTATATAATTTATAATATTTTAATATTATATATTATATACTAAATTAAAACTAATATTTAATAATTATAAAGGATATATACTATATACTAATAAATATAATATAATTATATTCTTTTAAATATAAAAATTAATAAACTTTATACTAATATAACTTACATACTTATTTAATAGTAGTATGCATATATAATTATTACTAGTTTTAGTTAATAGTTTAAATAGTCTCTTTAACTATTAAATATTTAGTTTATTATTAGACCACCTATTAGATAATATTATAAATAGCCAGTCCTTTATCAAATCTATATTATTAATATATTAATTAAACTAGTAATAGGTGTTTTTAAAGATGATAAATAATGGAAAAGTAATATTATAAATATTAATATATTTAATAATAGTAATAAATTCTTAATTACTATATTTTTTAATAAACTAACTTTTAGCCTAAACTAGTAGTACTACTTTAATAACTAAAGACTATACACTACTTATTATAAATCTCTTTTTATCCATATTATACATTATGACCTTAATAATATTATTCTTTAATTTAATCTCCAAATATAACTAGTAAAATTAATTAATAAAAGTTAGATTATTAACTTTAACTTAAGCATTATCTAGTACCCAAATATAAGTAGAGTATAGCTTTAGATATTAAATTAAATATTAGTCCATTTAATTAACATCTAATTCTTATTTTACTAGTTTAATAGCTATATAATATATTATATTTTATATATAAAGGAAAATTTTAACTATATAACTAAATTACCTACTAGTACTTTTTTACTCTCTAGTAGTATAACTAGCTATTAAGCATATATAGCTATTTAACTACTTATAGTGCTAATAAGCTTTATTACTAATATTGAATATAATATACTATATACTACTACTACTATACGTATTAAAAAGAACTACCCTTTTTTATGAATATGTATTACATAAGTAATATCTTTTTCAAAGCTTTCCTTATTAATTTACAAATAATATAAAGATATAATAAGCTAGTCGCAAAGTTAGGTTTATTAAGCCATAATAATCATAACTTTAGTACTAATTATAATAATAGTTGAAAACACAATATTAAGATATAAATAAACATATAAAAAGTAATAATAGTATTAATAATAATTAAAATAATAATAAATTAAATATCAACACAGCGCTAAAATTTAATTATAATTTTAATTTATTAATAACACAAATAATATAAAAAATACCAAATTTTAATATAAAAGAAATAATAATAATTAAATAATAAATGGAAAGCATCGAAAATTTACTATAATAATCTATTCACTAGTTTCTAAATGAGATAAAATTTTTAAGAATTTTAATTAAAAACTGAATTTGTAATAATTTTTTAAAGTTCGAAATTTTGTATCCAGCTTCCCGGTGTGTCCAGCTTCCCGGTGGAACACGTTATATAAGTTTAACTAATACAAAGTAATAATAAAAAAAATATTATTATTACTAGCTATATTAATACTACTAGTACTAAAATAATACTACCAACTATTATTTTTAAAAGTATTTATCATATAAAAGACTAATACACTACATTAAACATAAAAAAGATTTCCTTTAATATTACACAACAAAAATAGATAAATAATACTCTTAGTATTAAATAAATATATTAATTCAAAATTTTTTCACAACCAAACTAAACACTTAATAATCCTAAAACTTAATTATTAATCTTTAATAGTCATAAATTATATATTTTTATTAGATTTTTAAATTTATATCATACTAATAATATTAAATTATTATATCATTATATAATACTCACATCTTCTAGCTCCTCAATATAGGATTATTCAAACCACTACAACAGTACTACACAACCAATATTATTAAAATTTTATTTAATATAAACTATTAAGTATTTTTGATAAAGACACAGTTTTATTAAGTATTTAAAAAAGTATACTTAAGTATAATTAAATATTTACTAAAAAGAATATAATATTAGTATAACGTGTTCCACCGAGAAGCTGGACAGACCAGGAAGCTGGACACTTTTTTTTTGTGTTTTAAAAAATTATTTAAAATTGAATTTATTATAGATTGTTCTAAAAATTTCAAATATACTAGAGACCACTATTTTCTAATATATGCCCAATTTTATTTGGTTTTCTATTTTTAGTTCTTTTTTAATTAATTTTCAAACTACGATTTTTTGCGTTTTTTTATGTTTTGCCCCATACAAATTAAGCGGCCTCATACAAATTTATCTGTAATTTGTTAGTTTATAAAACTAAGCATAAATCAAGAACTATATTATAAAACACTTTAAAACTTAAATATCTTTTAGAAATCTGTGATATCTTTTAAAATATTTCAAAATATTTAGTCTTTTATTATAAATAAAAAAGTTATAAAAATTTAAACTTTTCGAAGTTTATATGTAAAACAACACAAAATTACTAACTTTAACATCTTATAACTATAGCAGTTTTCATTAGTTTTTCAAATTTTTTAAATAATTTAAATCATATTGCTTAGTTCTAAAACATATTTTAATCTAGTAAAATACAACAAAATAAACTTTCAAAATATATTTATATTATTTTATTCACTAGCTACATACAAATTTATATAGGGAATCTCACTTAATTTATATGGGGCAAAACACAAAAAAACACAAAAAATCATAGTTTAAAAATTAATTAAAAAAAAACTAAAAATAGAAAACCAAATAAAATTAAACATATATTAAAAAATAATAAATAATAACTAATTAGAAATTTTCATAAGATTCTATAGTTAATATATTCAAATTTTAGTAATTTTTTAAAACACAAAAAAAAAGTGTCCAGCTTCCCAGTGTGTCCAGCTTCCCGATGGAATACGTTAGTATTAATTTAAATATTTTTTATTTAATTTTAATTTTATTATTAAATAGTATAAAGTATTATCTCCCAACAATTAATCTAATTCCTACTAATTCTCTAAAAACACCTCAAACTCTAAAAGATATTATTAATATTAGAAAATAAATTATAATTTATAACATCTTATTATTATAAAACTATTTGGTTAATATACTTGTTAAATTAATAGAACTCAATACCGTACACTATAATTTACTAGAGGCACAACTTAAGGTCTTATAAGTAGTTAATAAAAAAATTAAACAACATAGTAATTAACATTATTTAATATTAGAATAAAATAGTAGTTATCTAATTATTAGCACAGATATACAACATATAAAAGCAGAACTAAAAATAAAATAATAAGTAAAAGTAATAAAAGTATAATAACCTAAATATCATAAATATCCTCCTAAACAGCCTACATATTTTATTCTTACCACTATCATTATTTACAATATTACAAAATCTAATAGACAATCAACACAAATTAATAATTAAACTATTATTAACAATAATATAATATCAATCCTTTTATAAATACTAATAAGGATTCTAAAATACCATCTAAAAACTCTTTAGATACTAAACTAATATTTTTTTTAAACTACTAAAATTCAGCACAACGCTGATTTTTAGTAAAGGCAGTGGGGGGGTCAGGCGTGGTGTTGTTGTTCACGAAGCGCAATTGTTTATAACTTGCAATACACGAGTATTGAATAGCTTTTTAATTAGTTATTTAATTATAATTTTTTTTTTTTATATTTTTAATTGCAGTGTAGCGCTGATGTTTGACAAAAATATTAGAAAGTAGGAGATTGAGTTGTTTTATCACGAAATGCAAATTATCGTAACATGCAACACACGAGTATTTTCATACAAATTAAATATCTTATAACTTTTTAATTTATAATAAGATGCTTAATATTTTTGAATATCTTGAAAGACATCAGCGATTTCTAATATATCTTCAAATTTTAAACGATTTTATAATATAATTAAGAAGTTGTGCTTAGTTTTATATAGTAAAGTTTTATATAACTAAAAATTTACATATAAATTTGTATGTGAAATCTCACTTAATTTGTATGGGCAAAACACAAAAAAACACTGTTTAAAAAATAATTGAAAATTAACTAAAAATAGAATAGCCAATAAAATTGGGCATATATTAGAAAATAGTGGGTTCTAATATAGTTATTTGAAATTTCTAGAAGAATCTATAATAAATTCAAATTTTAATAATTTTTTAAAACACAAAATTTCGTTTCTCGCTTCCCGGTGTGTCGCGCTTCTCGGTGGAATACGTTATATATAATAGTTAGTTATTTACATACTAATCTTTATTATTATTAGGATAAAAGTTTATATATATAAAAAAAGGAGGCTTATATTTTCTTAAAAAAGATTATTATCAAAAGCTTTTTATTTTATTATATCATCATCTCTCTATTTTATACATGTTATTGGGATCACATGTAGGTTACTAAATCTTCACTGTTGAAGCTGAGGATTATAAGGTAAGGAATTAGTTACATAATTATTTACTTAAGTAAATCCTGCTTTAGCCAATCTAATTCTATAGCCTTATGGCATATATTATAATATTTTGGCTTATTATATTAGCCTAATTATAGCACTTATAGTCGTCCTTATTAAAATATTTAATTAAACATTTAATAGAGTATTTAGTCATAATTCTAAAACTATCTTATAAGCTTCTATCAAATATAGTTTAAATATTAAGATTATTATTATAATTTTTAAATTGTTGAAAAAACCCTAATAAGGAAAAAGTTTATAAATATGTATTAAATATCTAAAAAAGAAATTTACTTTTTTTGTAGATCTTACTATTGTAATAAGATTTAGTAAGCTTTTTTTAATTAATTTCTAATATAGCTTCTAGTTTTAATCCTATATATAGTTATATAAGTAGAGAGTATATACCTCTATAATAGATTTTTTTTATTGTATTTTATATAATAATATTAATAAATCTTGATATTATAACTTTATTTAATATTATTATAACTTCTTTAAAGTTTATTTAAAGAAATACTTTATAAGATTAGTAGATTCTTTTTTCTAAATCTTATAGTTTTTTAATCTTTAGTTAACTTATTAAGAGATAGATCTATAAAGTATTTAATAAAATGTTTTATTAACTCTTTTTATAAAGTGTTTAAAACAAGCTCAAAATTATTTTTATTTAGTATCCTTAATTAATAGAATTATTAAATAGTAAAAAAAATTTATAATATTTTTATTCTTCTTTAACTTAATTTTATATACTAGAAAGCTGGATATAAAATTTCGAATTTTAAAAAATTATCATAAATTTAGTTTTTGATTA
Source organism: Arthrobotrys iridis (assembly GCA_036971165.1). Lineage (NCBI taxonomy): Eukaryota > Fungi > Ascomycota > Orbiliomycetes > Orbiliales > Orbiliaceae > Arthrobotrys > Arthrobotrys iridis. The sequence continues at coordinate 2,185,310 of JAJTTS010000003.1, forward strand.
AAACTCTTGAAACTTTTATATAATTTAGAAACTAGTAAATAGATTATCATAGTAAATTTTTAATATTTTCTATTTATTATTTAAATTATTATTATTTTTTTTATATTAAAATTTAATGTTTTTTATACTATTTATATTATTAATAAATTAAAATCATAACTAAATTTTAATATTATACTAATATTTACCTACTTCCCCTACCTCTCCTCTCTTTATTTAAAAAAACTAAAAAATATATAGTTATAACTATAGTTATTAATTATTTATATATTTATATAATTACTATTTTTTAAATTATCTTTTAAACTCTTTTTAAAATCTTTAGAATTTTTAAGATTACTATTAATATAAATATTAATAATAACTGTTATATTTTTACTACTAATATCTTTTTAAAAGTAATTTTTAAAGTACTTAATATTATTATAATCTTTATTATTATTATTATTATAAGAGTAATTATAGTTTTTTTTTAATTATATTTTATTAATTATTTCTTAAGCTTTTAGTTTTATATTTTTATTTTATTATAGCTTATTAAGCTCTTAGTTATTTAAAATATAAATATTAGTAAGTCTTAGTTTACTATATTTATATTAAGAGATTTTTTGATTTATAGTTTAAAGTTAGATATTAATTTTTTATAAAAGAATAATTTTATTTATTACTTTTTTTATTATTTTACCTAGCTTTTTAATATAGTTAATAGTTAGTAAAGTAAGTAAATAACTAGTATATAACTATAAGAATATTATTAATAAATTTATAAATAAACTATAACTAAATTAATATTTTACTAATAATAATACTAGTAATAATAATAATAGTATTAATAGTAGTAATAATAGTAATATTAATAATAATAGTAATAATAGTATTAATAATAATAGTAATAATAGTATTAATAATAGGAAAAAAATTAATTTATATAATTTTATTATATTATAGTTTAAATAAAACCTTTTTTAAGTTATATAATAATCCTATATATTATTAAGTTAATTTGATTAGGTCTTGGTTTATTATATTTTTTTTAGTCTTTACTAGTAGCTTAATAAATAGTTACTTATTAATTTTAGTTAGATTATTATATAATATATAATATTTTGATATTATATAACTATTATATAACGTATTCCACCGGAAAGCGGGTCACACTGGGAAGTAAATTACTAAATTTTAAACTTTAAAAATTTCTTAAAAATTCAATACTAATTAAAAATTTCTAAAAATTGGTTTCTAATTAGAAACCACTAGCTAGATTACTATGCCAAAATTTATATACTTTCTATAAACTATTTAAATTAATATTAGGTTTTATATACTAAAATTTAATATTTTTATAATTATATATTAGATACCAAAACCAAAATTTAGCATTATACTAAATATTGGTTTACTATTATCACTACATCTACTACTACCCTTTATATATCTATTTACTTTCTAGTAATTAAAATTATTACTAGTACTAATACTATAATTATAGTTTAATAATCTTGAATTAGCTACTAGCCTACTTAATTTTTTTATCATTTATAAGTTAATAAGGAAAATTATAAAAAAGATATTACTAATATAATTTGTATATATTAACAAAGGTAGTTTTCATCTATATATATAATAGTAATAATATATAGCATACTATATAGTATATTAATAATAAGAGTTAATAGTAGAAAAAATAACTAAATAACTACATATACTATACTACTAAAAAATAAGAAGATACTAATAAAATAAATAATTTAGTTATATAACTAAAGGTTTTTATTATATATAAATATAATATACTAAATAATTATTAAGCTAATAGGGTAAGATCTAGGCTTTAATTAAGTATATTAATTTTTAAATTAATATTTAGAACTATATATAGTATATACCTATATACTAAATAATATCTAAATTAAAATTAATAACTTAATTATTATTAACTAATTTTATTAGCTATATTTAGATACTAAGCTTAAAAATAATATTACTAAAAATATATTGTATAATATGGATAAAAAAGGATTTATAATAGATAGTATAATATTTTTAATATTTAAAATTATTAAGCTAGTTTATATTAAAAGTTGATTTATTACAAAATATAGTAATTAAGAATTAGTTACTATTATTAAATATATTAATACTTATAATATAGCTTTTTTATTAATAATTATTTTTAAAAATATTTATTGTTAATTTAATTAATATATTAATAATATTAATAAGACTTTGATAAAGAACTAGTTATTTATAATATTATTTAATAAATAGTTTAATAATAAGTTAAGTATTTAATAGTTAGAAAAATTATTTAAACTAGTAATTAGAACCTTTAATAACTAAATATATATACTACTATTAGATAGGTATAATAATTATATTAGTATAAAGTTTATTAAATTTTATATTTAAAAAAATATTATTATATTATATTTATTAGTATATAGTATATATTATTTATAATTGTTAGATATTAGTTTTAATATAATATATAGTAAATAATATTATAATATTATAAGTAATACTTTATATAATAGTTTTATTAAAATTAATAAATAGTTATTTATTAAATTATTAGTAAAGGTTAAAAAGAATATAATAAGTTAAGACCTGATTAAATTAATCTAATAAAGTATAAGATTAGTATTATATAATTTAAAGAAGATTTTATTTAAACTATAATATATTAAGATTATATAATTTAATATTTTTTTAATTATTAATACTTTTATTAATACTTTTATTAATGTTATTACTAATATTATTACTAATATTATTACTACTAGTATTACTATTACTAATACTAAAATACTAAGATAACTGTAGTTTATTTATAAAGTTATTAATAAGATTCTTATATATACTAGTTATTTATTTAATTTATTAACTATTAATTATATTTAAAAGCTAGATAAAGTAATAAAGAAAGTTATAAGTAAAACTATTATATTATAAAAGACTAATACTTAATTCTAAACTGTAAATAAGAAGATTTTATAAAATAAATATGGTAAATCTAAGCTAATTATTATTTATATATTAAATAAGTAGGAGCTTAGTAGGTTATAATAGGATAAGAATACTAAATTAAAAGCTTAAGAGATAACTAATAAAGTATAATTAAAAAGAGATTATAGTTATTCTTATAATAGTAATAATAATAAAGATTGTAATAGAACTGGGTACCTTTAAGGTTAACTTCAAAAGAATACTAGTAGTAATATCCCTATTATTATATATAGCTCGGTAGCTAATTCAATAGCTAGTTTAGAGGTTAATTTAGAAATTAAATTAAAAACTAATTCAAAGACTAGTTTAAAGAATAGTTTAGAAAATAATTCAGAGGATAATAGCTATGTAGATCACTAAATATATGATATTTAGGGGTAGGGAATAAGACAAATATTAGTATGGCGCTAAATTTTAATTTTGGTATGTAATACATAACTATAAAACCATTAAATTTTAGTATAAAAAAATTAATATTAATTTAAATAGTTTATAGAAAGTATTTAAAATTTAGTATAGTAATCTAGTTAGTAGTTTCTAATTAGAAACTAATTTTTAGAAGTTTCTAATCAGAATTGAATTTTTGAGAATTTTTCAAAGTTCGAAATTTAGTGACCTGCTTCCCAGTGTGACCCGCTTCCCGGTGGAATACATTATTAAATTAAAATTAATATCTAATAATTATAAATAATATATATTATACACTAATAAATATAATATAATTATATTCTTTTAAATATAAAAATTAATAAACTTTATACTAATATATATATCTAATAGTAGCATACACGTACAGTTATTACTAATTCTAATTAATAATTTAAATAATCTTTCTAACTATTAAATACTTAGTTTATTATTAGACTACTTATTAAGTAATATTATAAATAGTTAGTTCTTTATTAAATCTATATTATTAGTATACTAATTAAACTAGTAATAAATACTTTTAAAGATTATAAATAATAAAAAAGCAATACTATAAGTACTAATATATTTAATAATAGTAATAAATTTTTAAGTACTATATTTTTTAGTAAATTAACTTTTGGTTTAAGCTAATAACACTATTTTAATAGTTAAAATATACTACCTATTATAAATCCCTTTTTATTTATATTATACATTATAGCTTTAATAATAATATTTTTTAATTTAGTTTTTAGATATAACTAGTAGAATTAGTTAATAGAAGTTAAATTGTTAACTTTAGTTTAGATATTATCTAATATAAATAAAGTATAACTCTAGATATTAAATTAGAAATTAATTTATCTAATTAATATTTAGTTCTTACTTTATTAATTTAATAACTATATAATATACTATATCTATATATAGAAGAAATTTTTTAATTATATAACTAAATTTACTAGTACCTTCTTACTCTTTAGTAGTATAACTAATTATTAAATATATAACGTGTTCCACCGGGAAGCGAGACACACCGGGAAGTAAGACACAAAATTTTAAGTTTTAAAAAATTATTACAAATTTAGTTTTTAGCTAAAATTCTTAAAAATTTTATATAAATTAGAAAAATAGTAAATAGATTATTATAGTAAATTTTTGATACTTTTTATTAATTATTTAAATTAATATTATTTTTTTTATATTAAAATTTAATATTTTTCATACTATTTATATTATCGATAAATTAAAATTATAACTAAATTTTAGTATTGTGCTAATATTTAGTTTATTATTATTTTAACTACTATTACTATCTTTTATATGCTTATTTATATAATATTATATTTTTAACTACTACTATAACTAATAATAATTAATAATAATTATAGGTAATCTTAATTTTATTATTAATATAATTATTTTTTATACTAATTATAAATTAATAGAGAGGTCTTTAAGTAAAATATTATATTTACTATATATAGCTATAATAATAGAATATACCTATCTATATATATAATTATAGTAGTATATAATATACTATATACTTTATTAGTAGTAAAAATAAATAATAGAAAGAATAGCTGAATAATTATATATATCTGTTAACTAGTTATATTACTAGAAAGTAAGAAGATACTAATAAAATAAATAATTTAATTATATAGCTAAGAGTTTTCTTTATATATAGATATAATATATTATATAGCTATTAAACTAGTAGAATAAGAACTAAATATTGATTAAGTAGATTAATTTTTAACTTAATATTTAAAACTATACTTTACTTATATTTAGATATTAAATAATATTTAAGCTAGAGTTAATAACTTAATTTTTATTAATTAGTTCTACTAGTTATATCTAAAGACTAAATTAACAAATAATATTCCTAAGGTTATAATATATAATATAAATAAAAAAAGATTTATAATAAGTAATATAGTATTTAACTACTAAAATAATACTATTAAGTTAAGTTAAAAGTTAATTTACTAAAAAATATAGTAATTAAAAATCTATTATTATTATTAAATATATTAGTACTTATAATATTATTCTCTTACTATTTATCATCTTTAACAGTATTTATTATTAGTTTAGTATATTAATAATATAAATTTAATAAAAAACTAATTATTTATAATATTATTTAATAAATAATCTAATAGTAAACTAAATATTCAATAGTTAGAAAAATTATTTAAATTATTAACTAAAATTAACAATAATCATATATAGTATATATACTACTATTAAATAAGTATATAAGTTATAGTTATTAGTATAGAATTTATTAATTTCTATATTTAAAAAAATATAATTATATTATATTTATTAGTATATAGTATATATTATTTATAATTATTAGATATTAATTTTAATTTAATATATAGTATATAATATTAAAATATTATAGATTATACTTTATATAATAGCCTAACTAAAATTAATAAGTAACTATTTATTAAACTATTAGTAGAAACTAAAAAAAATATAATAAACTAAGATCTAATTAAGTTAATCGAGTAATATATAAAATTAATACTATATAATCTAAAGAAGATCCTATTTAAACTATAATATAATAAGACTATGCAAACTAACTTTCTCCCTATTATTAATACCACTACTACCATTATTGATGCTACCACTAATACTACTGCTACTACTACTACTAATACTACTACTAGTACTACTATTAGTATTATTACTAGTAAAATACTAGCTTAGCTATAGTCCATTTATAAATTTATTAATAATATTCTTATATATATTAACTATCTATTTAACCATTAACTATATTAAGAAGCTAAGCAGAATAATAATAAAAATAATAAGCAAAATAATTCTCTTATAAAAAATTAATATTTAGCTCCAAACTATAAATAAGAAGGTCTCCTAATATAGATATAATAAACTAAAGCTTATTAATATTTATATTTTAAATAACTAAAAACTTAGTAAACTATAATAAGATAAGAATATAAAATTAAGAGCTTAAAAAATAGCTAATAAAATATAACTAAGAAAAGGCTATAATCACCCTTATAATAATAGTAATAATAAAAATTATAATAATATTAGATATCCTAAAAGTTATCTTTAAAAAAATACTAGTAGTAAACATATAATAATTATTATTAATACTTATATTAATATTAATAATAATTCTAAAAATTCTAAAAATTCTAAGAAGAATTTAGAAAATAATTTAAAAGATAGTAGCTATATAAATATATAAATAATTAATATATATATATTTTTTTAGTTTTTTTAGATAAAAAGGGGAGAATAAAAGAGATAGGTAAATATTAATATAATATTAAAATTTAGTTATAGTTTTAGTTTATTAATAATATAAATAATATGAAAAATACCAAATTTTAATATAAAAAAAATAATATTAATTTAAATAATTAATAAAAAATATTGAAGATTTACTACAATAATCTATTTACTATTTTCTAATTCATATAAAATTTTTAAGAGTTTTAATCAAAAACTAAATTTATAATAATTTTTTAAAATGTGAAATTTCATATCTTGCTTCCTGGTGTATCTCGCTTTCTGGTAGAATACATTATAGCTATTTAATTACTTATAATACTAATAAACCTTATTACTAATATCAAATATAGTATACTATATATTATTATTACTACATATATTAAAAAAAACTACTCTTTTTTATAAACATATATTATATAAGTAATATTTCTTTTAAAGCTTTTTTTATTAACTTATAAACAATATAAAGATGTAATAAACTAGTAGTAAAATTGGATTTATTAAGCCATAATAATTATAGCTTTAATACTAATTATAATAATAATTAAAAATATAATATTAAGATATAAATAAATATATAAAAAATAATAATAATATTAGTTAATGATAGTTAAAATAATAATAAATTAAATATTAATATAGTACTAAAATTTAATTATAGTTTTAGTTTATCAATAATACAAACAATATAAAAAATACTAAATTTTAATATAAAAAAATAATAATAATTTAAATAATAAATAAAAAGCATTAAAAATTTACCATAATAATCTATTTACTAGTTTCTAAATTATATAAAATTTTTAAAAGTTTTAATTAAAAACTAAATTTATAACAATTTTTTAAAATTCAAAATTTTATATCTAGCTTCCTAATATATCTAGCTTCCCAATAGAATACATTATTATCTAAATTTATATAGTTTTTAAATATTAAATAGTATTTTATATAATTTTATAATAAATATACTAAGCAATTTTATATTTCTTTAGTTTAAATATAAAACTAAAGATATTAGCTTTATTAGATGTTAGGAATTATGTAAAAAATTTATAAGTAAGTATAATTAATTATATAGAAGGATAAAAAAGAAACTTATCTATAAAAATAAACTCTTTCTTTTTTTTAAGGTAGATTTTCTTATTCCTTTTTTTTTTACTTCTTAGATTATTCTTTTAAATATTCTATAAATTATTAATTTTCTATCTTAGTATTTACTTCATATATTTATTAAAGTAAAAAAATAATTGATCTTTTAGTAGCTTATATTTTTATACTTATTAATATTAATTTTTCTTTAATTATTTTTTTTACAAATACTTTTAATTATAGTTAGTTAAATAGACTTAATTACTTATATAAATAATAATTACCTTATAGTATAATTTTACCAAAATTATATAAATTTCTATAAAAAGTATTAATAGTCTTTAATAATTAATATATCTAATAAATATTTTAAATGCACTTTTAATAAAAGCTTAAAATATAACTTTTATAAGTAATCTTAAATATTTAATAAAGTATTTTATAAAGTTCATAATTAAAAAGCCTTTTACTTTTTTTAAAAGAGTAAGGAGAATAAATCTAACTATTTTATTTCCATTCCTCCCTATTTTAAGATTATTAATAATATTTATTATTTTATTTTTACCTTTATTATATAATGTGTTCCACCGGGAAGCTGGATACATTGGGAAGCTAGATATAAAATTTCAAACTTTAAAAAATTATTACAAATTTATTTTTTAACCAAAACTCTTGAAAATTTTATATAATTTAGAAACTAGTAAATAAATTACCATAGTAAATTTTCAATACTTTCCATCTATTATTCAAATTATTATTTTTTTTTTTTTATATTAAAATTTAAAGTTTTTTATATTATTTATATTATTAATAAATTAAAACCATAATTAAATTTCAGTGCTGTATTAATATTTATCTACTCTTTTATCTTCCCCCTCTTTATCTAAAAAAACTAAAAAAATATATATATTAATTATTTATATATTTATATAATTACTATTCTTTAAATTATCTTCCAAACTCTTCTTAGAACCTTTAAAACCTTCAGAACTACTATTAATATAGGTATTAATAATAATTACTATATCTCTACTATTAGTATCTTTTTAAAAATAACTTTTAGAATATTTAGTACTACTATAATCTCTACTATTATTACTACTATAAAGATAATTACAGCCTCTTCTTAATTATACCTTATTAATTATCTTTTAAACTCTTAATTCCATATTTTTATCCTACTATAGCCTACCAAACTCCTAGTTATTTAAAATATAGACACTAGTAAGCCTTAGTTTATTATACCTATACTAAAAAATCTTCTTATTTATAATTTAAAACTAAATATTAATTTCTTATAAAAGAATAGTTTTACTTATTACTCTTTTTATTACTCTACCTAGTTTTTTAATATAGTTAATAGTTAGTAAAATAAATAGATAATTAGCATATATAAGAATATTATTAATAAATTTATAAATAAACTATAACTAAACTAGTATTTTACTAGTAATAATACTAATAGTAGCAATAACAGTAATATTAATAGTAATAATAACAATAATATTAATAATAGTAGCAGCAATAATATTAATAATAAAAAAAAATTGATTTATATAACCTTATTATATTATAGTTTAAATAAAATCTTTTTTAAATTATATAATATTAATCCCATATATTATTAAACTAACTTAATTAAATTCTAATTTACTATATTCTTTTTAGTTTTTACTAATAACTTAATAAATAACTACTTATTAATTTTAGTTAGATTATTATATAGTATATAGTTTATAATATTTTAATATTATATATTATACACTAAATTAAAATTAATATCTAATAATTATAAATAATATATACTATATATTAATAAATATAATATAATTATATTCTTTTAAATATAAAAATTAATAAACTCTATATTAATATAACTTACATACTTATTTAATAGCAATATATACATATAATTATCACTAGTTTTAATTAATAGTTTAAATAATCTCTCTAACTATTAAATATTTAGCTTACTATTGGACTATCTATTAAACAATATTATAAATAGCTAGTTTTTTATTAAATTTATATTATTAATATACTAATTAAACTAATAATAGATACTTTTAAAGATAATAAATAATAGAAGAACAATACTATAAATATTAATATATTTAATAATAGTAATAGATTTTTAGTTATTATATTTTTTAATAAACTAATTTTTAGCTTAAGCTAATAATATTATTTTAGTAGTTAAAAACTATATATTATTTATTATAAATCTCTTTTTATCTATATTATATATTATAATTTTAATAATATTATTCTTTAGTTTAATCTTTAAATATAGTTAATAAAATTAGTTAATAAAAACTAGATTATTAACTTTAGCTTAAGTATTATCTAGTACCTAAGTATAAATAAAGTATAGTTTTAGATATTAAATTAGAAATTAATCTATTTAATTAATACTTAGTTCTTATTTTACTAGTTTAATAGTTATATGGTATACTATATCCATATGTAGAAAAAATCTCTAACTATATAACTAAACTATCCATTCTACTAATATTTTCTCACTCTCTAGTAGTATAACTAGTTATTAAGTATATATAGCTATTTAACTATTTATAGTACTAGTAAGCCTTATTACTAATATTAAATATAGTATACTATATACTACTACTACTATGCATATTAAAGAGAACTACCCTTTTTTATAAATATATATTATATAAGCAATATCTCTTTTAAAGCTTTCCTTATTAACTTATAAATAATATAAAAATATAATAAACTAATAGTAAGATTAGATTTATTAAACTATAATAATTATAGTTTTAATACTAGTCATAATAATAATTAAAAATACAATATTAAGATATAAATAAATATATAGTAGTAATATTAATAATAATTAAAATAATAATAAATTAAATATTAGTATAATATTAAAATTTAATTATAGTTTTGATTTGTTAATAATATAAACGATATAAAAAATACTAAATTTTGATATAAAAAAAAAATAATAATTTAAATAATAAATGGAAAGCATTGAAAATTTATTATAATAATCTATTTACTAGTTTTTAAATTATATAAAATTCTTAAGAGTTTTAATTAAAAACTAAATTTGTGATAATTTTTTAAAGTTCGAAATTTCATGTCCAGCTTCCTAGTGTGTCCAGCTTCCCAATAGAATACGTTATATCTAGACATATTTTATAACTAGTATTTTTAAAATTATACTAGTTTTTAATATAATAATCTATATTCTTACTAATTTTTAAATAATTATTTAAAAAAATAATAATATTTATTTTTACTTATTTTCAATATCTCCTTTACTAGCTCTAGCTATATTTAGTATTATAGTATTAAATATTTAGATTAATAAACTTAATATTTAAGTTAATATTCTAACTTAGCATCTAATAAATTATAATACTATAATTATAAATCTTATTCTATTATTAAATTAGTATAATATTTTTATAGCTACTATTTCAAATTATTTAGTAATAATAACTCTAATTAATCTTTTTTTTTTATAGTAATTTCTATTATAAAAGCTTTTATTACTTAAATAAATATAATTAGTTTATAAACTTCTTTAAATATAATCTAAAACTAAGTTTAAACTATTTAGTTAAAAGGAATTAAAGTAAGTAATAATATTAACTAAATTATTAGTAATATAATTAATACTTTTAATTTTATTAATAAATTTAATTCCAATTTTAGTTAGATATTTTTATGACTTTTTTAAGTAAGTAATTAGTTATATTTGTTATTTTTTTTGGTAACTTTTAATTTAGATTTTTTAGTAAATAAAAATCTAATAATTATAAATTATTTTTATTCTAAAAAGTTTTTCTAACTTAGTAAAGTAAATAGTTTAATTAATTTTAGTTAAATTAAATAATAAAATAACCTATAAGCTTAAAACTTAATTTTTTTTTAGAAGTTTTAAAATCTAGTATTTTAATATTCTTAATTATTTTATTTTAGTAATATAAGGTTATATACATATAAAGTTTTTTGATTTTAAATATTTATAAATTTAAGAATTAAAGTTCTAAAATTTTATAGTATTTTTTAAATAGTATTTTTATAAGAGGCTTTATAAATATATTAATAATCATATCTTTAATAAAATGATAAATTATATTAAAATATCTTTCTCTAAACTTCTCTTAAATCTAAAAATAAGTAATATTATAATATTTAATTTTTGATTAATTTTTAAATTTAAAGAAGATAATTATAATTATTTATATTCAAAATTATAGCTTCCTTATATAAATTTAAGAGAGTAAATAATTAAATACTCTTTAGAAGTTTCCTTAACTATATCTCTTTTATTCTTATATAATTTAATATTATTACCTCTACTTTTATTAATAATTTAATAATTATATTTTATAGTTTATTAGATTAAAATATAAATAATTTAGAAAACTAAAAAATATAACCTAAGATTAATTTTCTTACTATTTTTTTTAAACTATAATATATTATATAATCTATATTATTATAACTATTTATAAAAATTTAAAAAAAATTTTATTAGTTAACTTACATACTACCCTAACTTAGTGATAATATATATAAGATTAGGTCTACTTTCTAATATAATATATATAAGGCTTCTTAATATATTCTTATAAACTTTCTATAAATTATTTAAAAGAAGAAAGTAATAATTTTTTAATAAGTATATTTCAAAATCTAATAATATAGACTTTAATTTAATATTTATTATATTAAATTTATTAAAAATACTTTAATTAACTATAGCTTTTTTAATTAATAAAAAGAGTTTTTCTTTATTAATCTTTAGTAATTTATAATCTTAAAAATCTTTTTACTTTAACTATATAAGTCTTTTATCTTATATGTTTAATTTAGAGCTTCCTTAGCTTATTAAATAATCTCTAAATCTTTCACAAAAAAAAGTATATCATCAATATATATAATAAGAAGAAGATCTTTTCTAATATATAAATACTTATCTATTATACTTTAAATTATTTTATATAAGAAGCTTTTAGATTTAAGAAAGAATTTAATTCTATAAATAAAGTACTTACTTTAATTTATAAAAAAATTTAAGAAATAGAAGAGTTTTTAATTAATGATTTAATAAATAATACTTTAAAAAGATTTTTATATACACTCTCTATTTATTAAGAAAAATAATATTTAAAAAGGTTATTTTTATATTTATTTAATAAATCTTAAGATTAAAATAAACTACTAAAATAAATAAAAATTTAATAGTTTATAGATTTACTATTAAAATATAAATCTTTATAAAATATTTATTAAATCTTTATTTAAAGCTTTTAATAATTAGTCTTATTTTATATAAGATTTTATTATTTACTTTATATTTAATCTTATAAATTTAATATATAATTAGTATCTTTAAATCTTTAAGTATATATTTAACCTTTATTTAAGTATTATTAATATTCTATAAAAAGAATTTTTTTATTATAACCTCTATTTTAAATAATTAAAAAAATTTATTATTTATTTATATAGTTATTAAGAGTTTTTTTAAAGTTATAATTATAATATATACTTTATAACTTAACTAACTTAGGAAAATAATATTATATCATTTTTAACTTCTTTTTAAAAAAGTTAACTCTTATTCTTATAAATCTATTATTTTTTAAATTATTAGAATATTAATATAAAAAATAATAAATTTTATTTAATAAAATTTTTAATAAAAAACTCTAATTAATTTTTAGATTTTATAAAAGTTATTATTCTTTTAAGATTTTTTTAAAAATGATTTTCTTTTTTTTATTCTACTCTCTTATCTTTATATACGAGTTAAATATATTTAATAATTATAAATTAATTTAATAAAAGAACCTAAAAATTAAAAAATATATTATAATAATTTTTTCTTATAAGTATTTATTCTTTAATAAATTTAACATCTTTATAGATTTATATAATATAATTTTTAATATTCTATACTCTATAACGTATTCCACCGGGAAGCGAGATACACCAGAAAACAAGATACAAAATTTCAAACTTTAAAAAATTCTTAAAAATTCAATTTTAATCAGAAACTTTTAAAAATTAATTTCTAATTAAAAACTACTAACTAAATTACTATACTAAATTTTAAATACTTTTTATAAACTATTCAAATTAATATTAATTTTTATATACTAAAATTTAATAGTTTTTTAATTATGTGTTGTATATTAAAATTAAAATTCAACACTATATTAATATTTGCCCCATTTCTTACTCCCCTCTAAATATTATATATCTAGTAATCTATATAGTTATTGTCTTCTGAATTATTCTTCAAACTATTTTCTAAACTATTCTCTGAATTAGCCTCTGAATTAGTCTCTAATTCAATTTCTAAACTAGTTTTTGAACTAGTTATTAAACTAGTTGTTAAATTATATATGATAATAGGGATATTGTTATTAATATTTTTTTAAGGTTGATTTTAAAAGTATTTAGTTTTATTATGATTTTTTTTATTACTACTATTATAAGAGTGATTATAGCTTCTTTTTAGTGTTTTATTAGTTACTTCTTAAGTTCTTAATTTAGTATTTTTATCTTGTTATAGTTTGTTAAGCTTCTGCTTATTTAATATATAAGTAATAATTAGTTTAAATTTACTATATTTATTTTATGAAACCTTCTTATTTATAGTTTAGAGCTAGGTATTAATCTTTTATAATATGATAGTTTTACTTATAGCTCTTTCTAGTATTTTACTTAGTTTTTAAATATAATTAATAGTTGGTAAGTTAAGTAGATAATTAGCTTATATAAAGATTTTATTAATAGCTTTATGAATAGACTATGGTTATCTTAGTATTTTGGTATTAGTGATGGTATTAATGGTAGTATTAGTGGCAGTATTAATAATAGCATTGATAGTAGTATTAGTAGAAGTATTAATAGTTAGAAGGATATTAAACTATATAGCCTTAGTATACTAGTTATAATTTAGATAAGATTTTTTTTTAGATTATTAATTTTATATTTTATTAAGTTAATTTAATTAAGTCCTAGTTTATTATATTCTTTCTAGCCTTTATTAGTAATTTAATAAATAACTACTTATTAATTCTAGTAAGACTATTACATAAAGTATTACTTATAACATTATAATATTATTTACTATATATTATAGTAAAATTAATATCTAATAACTATAAATAATATATACTATATATTAGTAAATATAATATAATAATATTTTTTTAAATATAAAAATTAATAAATTCTATACTAATATAACTACTATACCTATTTAATAGTAGTATATATATTTAATTATCAGAAATTCTAGTTACTAATTTAAATAATCTTTTTAACTACTAAATACCTAATTTACTATCAAACTATTTATTAAGTAATATTATAAATAATTAATTCTTTGTTAAATTCTTACTATTAATATATTAATTAAACTAATGATAAATATTTTTAAAGATGATAAATAGTAAGAGAGTTATACTATAAGTGTTAATATATTTAATAATAATAACTAATTCTTAATTATTATACTTTATAGTAAATTAACTTTTAATATAAATTAGTTTAATAATTTTAAATATTAAAAATATTATACTACCTATTATAAACTTTTTTTTATCTATATTATATACTATGGCCTTAGTAATATTATTCTTAAGCTTAGTATTTAGATATAATTAATAAAACTAGTTAATAATAACTAAGTTATTAGTTCTAGTTTAGGTATTATCTAGTATATAAATATATGCTATATATAGCTTTAGGTATTGATTTAGAAATTAATATATCTAATTAAGACCTAGATCTTACTTTACTAATCTAGTAGTTATTTAGTGTATTATATCTATATATAGAAGAAAGTTTTAGTTATATAGTTAAATTACTTATTCTATTAATACTCTCTTACTTTCTAATAGTATAGCTAGTTAATTAATATATGTAGTTATTTAACTATTTTTTTAATTATTTAATCTTACTATTAGTAAAGTATTTAATATACTATGTGTTACTACCACTGTGTGTATAAATAGAAACTACCTTTAATTATATACATATATTATATTAGTAACATCTCTTTTATAGTTTTTCTTATCAACTTATAAATAATAGAGAGGATAGATAGACTAGTAGTTAATTTAAAATCATCAGACTATAATTATAATATTAATACTAATAATAGTTTTAATTACTAGGAGATAAGTAGATATATAGGAGTAATAATAGACATAATATTAATAATAAACCAATATTTAGTATAATACTAAATTTTAGTTTTAATAATATATAACTATAAAATCACCAAATTTTGGTATATAAAAATTAATATTAATTTAAATAGTTTATAAAAAGCAAATAAGTTTTAGTATAATAATCTAGCTAATAATTTCTAATTAGAAACCAATTTTCAGAAGTTTCTAATTAAAATTAAATTTTTAAGAATTTTTCAAAGTTTAAAATTTTATATCTCACTTCCCAGTGTATCTCACTTCCCGGTAGAATACATTACTATTTAAATAAATTTATTAAATCTAGATAAATTTTTTTCTAAGTTTTATATTATATTAGATTTTTTAACCTTTTTTAAAGATATTATAATATAGATATAATAACTAAATAACTTAAATCTTAAATAATTAAATTTTCTACTATAATATATTTTATATAAAGATATTTTTTATCTAATGAATTTTTTATTTATACTAGTATTAATTATTTATTAAATAGGATTAGAATTACTTATTAATATAATTATTTAAAAGACTTCCTATTAAAAATATTTAGGAAGATTATTTTTTATTAAGATAATAATTACTAAAGATCTTAGAATTTTATTTACTTATTTAATAATTTTATTTTATGTATAAGTTAAAATTATAGAAATTTTTATTTTAATACTATAGTTATATAAAAATCTTATATAATATTTATAATTAGTTTTTTAATATTATCTACTCTTATAACTTTTACTCTTTTACTCTTCTAAATAATTCTTTAAGTTAATATAATAAATTATATAGTTAAGTTTATCTTTAAATTTTAATTTATTATTATAAAACTTAATTTATTTAAAGTTTATAATATCATTAATTATAATAAATATTTATTTAACTAAGATTATTAAAGATATATAATTATTAATATATTTTTAGTGAAATAAAGTAACTTACTATAGCTTATTAATATCTATATATAATTTAATAAATTAGTCTTATAATTATTTATTAGAACATTATTATAAATTCTTATTTATTTACTATATATATAAAATTCATAAACAGAATCTAGTTTTTTTATAAAATAAAGTTCTAAATAAATCTTTTTAATAATATTTCTAACAACTATAAAATTAATATAATTTAGTCTTTTATATTAACTATATTAAAATTATTAATAAATAATTAATATTAACTATTTAGTTATACTTTATTTAACTTATTTAATAAAATATTCTAATAACAGAGCTTCCATAGCTATTATAAATCTTTTATTTAATATTACTTAAGATAATTTTTAAATTATAACTAGAAGACTAAGAGAGTAAAGATTTATAAAATGATTAAAATAAAGATTAATAATTATATTTCTTTATTAGTTTTTAATATACTTAGTAGCTTTAAAATAAATTTATATAAAGTTTAAAATCTTTTTTAAAAATTTTTTTAATAGATACTAGATTTAGTACTAACTACAAAGTATAAAGAATATTATATATTATCTAATAATAATATGATATTTTAAACTTAACTAAACTATAGCCTAATATACTATAAAGTCATTTATTAATCTTATAATTTTATATCTTTTAAAGTAAATATAAATATTAGTTATAAATACTATAGATTTCTCTTTAGTAATTTAGTTAGTAATACTTAAATTTAAATACTAGAACTTATCTATTAAATAATCTATAGAATAATTATTTATACATAGCTTATAAGGAATCTTTATAGTAATTTTATAAGATACTATAAACTATTATAAATACTTAATATATATAAGATTCTAAGTAAGTTTTTTACTTAAATTATTTAAACTAATTTTCTCTAAATATTAATTTAAATACTTTATCTAATACTTATCTTCAGTATAACTCTTTTTATTATAAAGTTTATAAATATAAAATAAAATATTCTTCTTCTTTAAAGATTTCTCTCTCTTCAGTTTCTTATTTTCTTTATTATTTTCTAATTTAATCTTCTTATTATTTTCTTCTTTAAAATTTCTTTTGTAAGAATTAAATCTTTTGTATTTCTTTAATTAAAAGTTTACTAAAAGCTTTAATATAGTAGCTATAGTAAATAAATTAATAAATTATTTTTTAGTATTACTAGTATATTTATTTACTAGAAAGATTTTTAGAAGTTAATTATATAAATTAAAAAAGATATACTACTGTGTTGCAAGTTATGAACAATTGCGCTTCGTGAACAACACAAACCTCTTCTATCTATATATTATTTTAATTTAAAACTAGTATTATTCTAAGTTTAAAAATTTAAAAAAAATACTAGTTTAACTATGAGCTAAAGAGCTCTCAAATTATGCTTTTCAGTCTTTATTATTATAAATATTAAAAAACATATTACTATTTATATTTGTTCAGTCAAAAGTGAAATTAGTTTGATATTTTAGTTAATAATATTAGTAATAAGAATAATTATATAACTAAATTATCTAGATTACTTCTTTATATATATATATAAAAACTTTGCAAGCTTAACTTCTTTATATTTTAAAATATTTCTCTCTAAATTTGTATTTATATATTATAACGTCTACAACACTTTTTGATTATTAGTAATTTTATATTAATACTAAATATTTTCACTATTTAAAATTATAAAAAAATTAAAAACTAATACATTAGATACTATATAATTATTTAAAAAAGATTTCATTTAATTTTATTATATTTTAAAATAAAAATAAAGTATTTACTAGTTCATAGATGCTTAATAAATTATTTTAAATTAATTATTAAATATTTCGTTCAAAATATTATTAAAAAATTAAATAAAAATATTTTATTTAAGATATATATATAGATAAAGTCTTAGAAACATTTTAGCTATATTTAAAAATATCTTATCAAATTAGTTAAATAAATATTTAGAGATCTTCTTATATTAAGTTGTATATTAAAAAGATTGATTTTTATATTAATTTATTATAGAGAAAATAAAATAAAAATAGTATATATAACTAATCTAAATAGTTAGAATATTTAAATATAACGTATTCTACCAGAAAGCTGGACACACCAGAAAGCTGGACACAAAATTTCAAACTTTAAAAAATTATTACAAATTCAGTTTTTAATCAAAACTCTTAAAAATTTCATATAATTTAAAAATCAGTAAATCAATTACTATAATAAATTTTTAATACTTTTCATCTATTATTTAAGTTATTATTTTTTTTTTATATTAAAATTTAATATTTTTTATATTATTTATATTATTAACAAACTAAAACTATAACTAAATTTTAGTCATAAATACTACCACTACCCCCTATATACTTATTTATATCCTAATATTATATCTTCAACTATTACTATAATTAATATTAAAACTATAATTATTATAACTTAATAAATTTAACTTTACTACTAGCTTATTATATCTCTATATTATTTACAAGTTAATAAGAAGAATTTTAAAAAAAATAATTCTTTTTAATATACACAATAGTAGTAGCACATAATATACTATATTTAATATTAGTAATAAAGCTTACTAGTATTATAAGTAATCAAATAACTATAGTTATATACTTAACAACTAACTATACCACTAAAAAATAAGAAAATACTAATAAAATAAATAATTTAATTATATAACTAAGAATTTCCTCCACATATAAATATAATATACCATATAACTAGTAAGATAAAAACTAAATATTAATTAAATAGATTAATTTTTAACTTAATATCTAAAACTATATTCTACTTATACCTAAGTATTAAATAATACTTAAACTAAAGCTAATAATTTAGCTTTTATTAATTAACGTATTCCACCGGGAAGCGAGACACACTAGGAAGCAAGATACGAAATTTCAAGTTTTAAAAAATTGTTATAAATTTAGTTTTTAATTAAAATTTGTAAAAATTTTATATGAATTAGAAACTAGTAAATAGATTATTATAATAAAATTTTAATGTTTTTCATTAGAGTAATTGTTTAAATTAATATTATTTTTTTTATATTGAAATTTAATATTTTTCATACTATTTATATTATTAATAAACTAAAACCATAACTAAACTTTAACGTTATACTAATATTTACTTATTTCTTCTATCTTCCCCTTTTTATTTAAAAAAACTAAAAAAAATATATATACTAATTATTTATATATTTATATAATGTGTTCCACCGGGAAGCAAGATATACTAGGAAGCGAGATATAAAATTTTAAGTTTTAAAAAATTATTATAAATTCAGTTTTTGATTAAAACTCTTAAAAATTTTATATAAATTAGAAATTAGTAAATAGATTATTGTAGTAAATCTTTGATATATTTTATTAATTATTTAAATTAATAAAACTTTTTTATATTAAAATTTAATATTTTTTATATTATTTATATTATTGATAAATCAAAATTATAACTAAATTTTAGTATTATACTAATATTTAGTTTATTGTTATTTTAACTACTATTAATATTTTTTATATACTTATTTATATAATATTATATCTTTAATTGCTATTATAATTAATATTAATAATATAATTATGAACTAGGTAATCTTAACTTTATTATTAATATAGTTATTCTTTATATTAGTTATAAATTAATAGAGAGATCTTTAAATAAGATATTATATTTATTATATATAACTATAATAATAGAATATATTTATTTATATATATAGCTATAGTAATATATAGTATATTATATATTTTATTAATAATAAGAATAAATAATAGAAAAAATAGTTGAATAATTATATATACTTATTAGCTAGCTATATTATTAGAGAGTGAGAAGGTACTAGTAGAGTAGATAGTTTAATTATATAGCTGGAGATTTTTTCTATATATGGATATAATACATTATATAGCTATTAAACTAGTAGGGTAAAAATTAAATATTAATTAAATAAATTAATTTTTAACTTAATATTTAGAGTTATACTTTATTTATACTTAAATACTAGATAATATTTAAGTTAGAGCTAATGATCTAGTTTTTATTAACTAATTTTACTAGTTATATTTAAAAATTAAACTAAAGAATAATATTACTAAGGCTATAATATATAATATAGATGAAAAGGGATTTATAATAAGTAGTATATAGTTTTTAGCTACTAAAATAATACTACTAACTTAAGCTAAAAGTTAATTTATTAAAAAATATAATAACTAGAAATTTATTACTATTATTAAATATATTAATACTTATAATATTATTTTTTTATTATTTATCATTTTTAAAGATACTTATTATTAATTTAATTAATATATTAATAATATGGATTTAATAAAGGATTAATTATTTACAATTGTAACGGTTCAAAAACGACTGTGTATTATAAGACAGTAGCAATCACCAGATATCACGGACAATTGTTAGCTACCATAAGCAACTGAAATGTAACATTAATAATATAGTTATAATTTTATAAATATTTTATGTAGATGAAGCTTGTAGTATGTAAAATAAAAATAACACACTAAAATAGAAGATCTTTAATAATAGTCTTTTTTGAAAGAATATAAACCTCCTCTTCTTATGTATATAAACCCCTATGCTAGTAATAATAAAAATTAGCACTAGATAATTTAAATACTTATATATATATAAAAGCATATTGTAGGTTTTTATAAACATCCCTAATAAAAAATAAGCTTTATTATCTTTTTATATTTTATCTAATTATTTAAATACTTATGGTCTATTATGATATATATCTTATTAATATATACTAATATTTATCATCATAGATACCTTTAATATTATTAATAAAGAATAATATATTTTATTGAGTCCTAAATAATAAGTATAATATTAATATAAGTTTATAATTTATTAGGTTGTATAAATATAGGTTGTAGCTGGTTTGAGTTAGTAATCCTCATAAAGCCTTGGTAGAAGCTAATATAATTTAGTTATATTAAGTTATACTTATATATTTATATTTTTTTTTAAACTATTATGATAAATTATAATAAAAAAGCTTTAAGTTTAAATTATAACTCTAATAAAACTAGTTTAATCTCTTATAAAAGGAAAGAAGCTAAAAATTTTAGTTAAATATTTATAACTACTTTTAAAAAATTATAGGTAATATATAGGGTAATTTATTTATTTATATAAATTATTAAAAGTCTTTAAAAAAAAAAAAGTATTAACTAAAATTTTTATGTACTAATTTTGTTTGTATTTTACTACTAACTTGGTATTGTTTAAGAATAACTAGTGTAGAGTAGATTATATTTTAATATTATTTAGAGGTATGGTAGGAGACTGGGTATAACTTTTTGTGGTGAGGTGAATAAAAACTAAGATACTGAGAGAAGGTAAGATTTTTAAAGAATTAACTTTATAAATTGAATTTAAGAAAGTAATATATATTTATTAGGGTATTATTAATAAGGAAGAATATATCTTAAAAAATAATTTTTAAAATATAGTAGGGTATTAAAAAGATATTTGATTATATAATTTAGTTTATGATGTACTATAATAAATTACTGATATGGTATAAGAGTATATTTTTAGTTTTTTATTTTAGAAGATTTAAATTAAATTTATAAAAGGTATTATTTAGCTTGTGGGGAATTAAATTAAATAAATCTAAATTAATCTTAATTATGGCTTAATAGGTGTTGGAGTATGAAAGTTTAATTGATGGTTATATAAAATGTTATGAATTGATTGGTTATACTACTACTTAAATAACTAGTTTAACTATAGTGATATATGTTATAATAAATAACTCTAATATAATGTAGATTAATTTTGTTAAAAAATTATTAAAAACTAAGAGATAATAATAAATAGAGAAGAAGTTCTATTTGAAATATAAAAAAAGTAAATATTTTGTAAAAGACTGTAGAAGTATCTTTAGTTCTTATTTAAGAAATAAGCTAGGAAGAAACCTTAGACTATGATAGGTATTGAGGACTAAGGAAGTTCCTAATTTACAATGACTAACTAGTTAGGAAAAGCTTAGAGGTGATAAAAACTTAGTTATTTTAAGAAGGAGGTAATTGTGTTTACTTATTAAATATACTTATAATGATTATTATAAACTACTTCTAACTTTTCCAAAATTTTTTAAATTATTTTATCTTAATAGTACAATTAAGATAAAATAATTAGAAGATAAGAATAAAAGCTTTAATAGATAATAAAGCCTTATCTTATTTTATAGCTTTAAAACTTATTAAAAAATATTATTTACCTATATTATAGTTTAAAAAATTAATTTATTTAAAATTTATTAATAAAATTTCTATATTATCTTATAATATATTAATAATTATTAAATTATTAAATATATTAATATAAAACTACTTAAAATGTATTACTTTTAATATAATAAATATTAAGTTATTTAATATAATATTAAGTTTTAGTTAATTATGAAAATATAATTCTAACATAAATTAGTTTTTAGAATAATTTATGTTTAAATAAATTAAGTTAATAATTATCACTATAATTAATATAATATTATTAAAAAAGTTTGAAGAAGAATTAGAAAATAAAGTCTAAATTATTAACTTAATTAAGCCAATACAAGGTATATTAAAATTTTATGAATTTTTAATAGGGATTTTTAAAGAATATTAAGATTTCTTAATTTTATTTACTAAAGAAGAAGTTAGTAAATTACTAAAATATAATAAATAAAATTATTTAATATTTTTTAAATTAGAGTAAATATTATTATTTGGACTAATTTATAAATTATCTTTAAATAAAAATAAAATATTATAAAAATATTTAGTTAAGATAAGAAATAAAAGATTTATATAACCTTCTTTATTATCTATTAATATACTTATCTTATTTATAAAAAAAAAAAATAGCAGTCTAAAATTTTATATAAACTATTATAATCTAAATAGTATAATTATAAAAAATTAATATTTTTTATTAAAAATAAATAAATTAGTTAATATACTTTAAGATATAATAATATTTATTAAGATAAATTTAAGAAATATTTATAATTTAATATATATAACAAGAAAAAATAAATAAAAAACCATCTTTTATACTTCACACAAATTATTTAAATATTTAATAATACTCTTTAGTCTTACTAATATATTTACTTTATTTTAAATATTAATTAATAAGATCCTACAAAACTATAGAAGTTATTTTATAATAATATACTTTAATAATATACTCATCTACTTAAGAAATTTTAAAGAATACTATTTATATATTAAAAAAATACTAGAAAAATTAAGAAATATATCTCTATATATCAAAAAAGAAAAATATAATTTTTATAAAATAGAAGTAAACTTTTTAAATTTTAATATATTAACTTATAACTTTTTAATAGAAAAAGAAAAAATAACAGTTATAAAGAATTAACTTATATTATAAGAAATTAAATAACTATAAAGATTTTTTGAAATTTACCAATTTTTATAGTTTATCCCTCAATATAGTATAATATTAGTTTTTCTATTAAATCTTATTTAGAAAGGATAAGAGTAATTATAAACTAACAAGGCACAAAATATATTTAAATATTTAAAAAAAATATTTATAAATAAAATAAAAAAAATACTTAAGTATTTCTATCTTAATTTATTAATCTATATAAAAACCAATACATCAAAAGTTAGTATAGAAGTATACCTATCACAACAATATAAAAATAATCAATAGTATTCAATCTTTTTTTATAGTAGGAAGATAATATTGGTAAAAAAAAATTACCCTATCTTTAACTAAAAACTTTTAACAATTATTAAGTTATTATAAGAGTAGTTATTATACCTCAAAAAGACCTAGTTCCAAATAATAATTTATAATAATCATAAAAATCTCACATATTTCACTATATTAAAATAACTTAGTTCAAAATAAGCCTACTAAATAAAAAAACTAGTAGAACTTAATTTCAAGATCTAGTACCACCCAAAAATAAAAAATATAATAATAAACACTTTTTTAAAGCGTTTTAACTACAAATAAGTAAAAAAGAAAAAAGATTTATCTTCTTTACTATTAAAAAAAAACCAATTAATTATAATTATTCAAGAATTTATAATAAAAATTATTATATAGATAATTATAGCCTTCACATCTATAATAAATAAAATTATAAATTAGTATACTAGAAATATTAAAATTATAAGGATAATAAATAACTTATAATAAGGTAAGATAAAGTATATTAAAGGATACCATATAAAAGAAGATAATATACTTATATTTTAAGAATATTTAGTTATTCCCAACAATCTCAAATTAAAAAAATAAATTATAGAGATAGTATACAATTTGCTACTAACTAGTTATTTTAATAAAATAAAAACTTTAAAATTATTTAGTAAAAACTATTATTTTCTAAAATATATTACTTTCATTTATTAATATATATTGGGATATAATATATACTAACAAAATAAGATAGTATAAACTTAAAAGGCTAGTAAACTACTACCTTTAAAATCTTTAATAAAACCTTAAAAATTAATATCTTTTAACTTTATCACTAAACTATTACCTTTTAAAGACCCTCTCTTAAGAAAAAGCTTATTAAAATTTAACATAATACTAGTTATAGTCAATCAACTTTTAAAATATATTTACTTTATCTTATATATTAAAGAACTAATAATTAAAAAATTAGTAAAACTTTATATAAAATACTTAATAAAAAAAGAAATATTAAAAAACTTTATTTCAAACTAAAAAAAATAATTTATTATAAAGTTTATAAAAATACTATATAAAATAATAAAAATTATAAGTTAATAAAGTATAACTTATTATTTTAAAATAAATAGTTAAATAAAATAAGTTAATACTATTTTAAAATAATATTTTTATAACTTTTACAATTACTTTTAAAATAATTAAATATTAATATTATCATTAATAGTATTTATATATAATAATACTTATTAAGCAATTATTAAAATATTACTATTTAAAGTAAAATATAATTATGAAGCACATTATAATATAATATAAGAAATAATAATAGAAGTACCAACTACTATAAAAAAACTAAAATACCTCTTAAAACTATATAAAGTATATTAAATTAAAATTCTATAAGTATAAAATAACTAAGTAAAATAAGCTAATAAATTATAAAAAAACTTATCAAAATATAAAATAAGATAAAAAATCTTATTTTTTAATTATAATATTAAAACAAAACAATTAAGTAAGAAGTTAAAAACTAAATTTTTAGAATTATATAAGATTATAAAAACTATAAGATCCCAAACCTATAAATTATAATTATTATTTTTAATAAAAAATTATAATATATTTTATATTTTATTTTTAAAATTATATATTACTAATAATATTTACCCTAAACCACTAAAACTAATAAATATCGAAGTAGAAAAGCACAAAAAATAAAAAATAAAAAAGATATTAACCAAAAAATTATAAAAAAAAGAACTTAGATTAAAATATTAAATTAAGTTCTTTTTAATTAAATAAAAAGGCTAATCAAAAACTAATAACTTATAAAAACTTAAAGAGAATTTACATAATATAGAAAAAATAATAAAAAGATTTTATAAAATAGTAAGCCTACACAAATAAACTCTTTTCTATTTTTTACAAATTAAATAAAATCAAAATTTAAGTACACAAAGAACCATAAGACTATTAAACATACCCTAAACCAACAGAAATTTATATAACTAACTAAAAAGAAATACTTAAAATTATTATTAATTAACTAAATATAAAAAAAACAAAAGAAATCTCTTATAAAATACTATACAACCAAAATTAAGAACTTATAATCAAATTTTAAACCAAACCACATTACTAGGTATAGCGATAGTTACCATTATAATCTATCAGTTTTTAACAAACATGGCTAAGCAAGATAACCCTTGAAGCACTACAAATCACAACAAGGAGTACCATGACTACAAGAGTTACAACAACAAAAACAATAAGCAAAATAGAGATAAGCAGCATAATAAGAGTTGTAAGAATAGGATTTACCTTAAGAGTATTTAATCTATCCAAAATACTACCCATAACTAGTGTAATTAAAGACCTATTAACACCCTAAAATAAATTTTTTAAGTTAGCATATGTCGATATCTTACTTAATACTATAAAAACAACTAAAAAATCTTTAATATCTTAGAGAATAACTTTTAAAATAAAAACCTAGATAGTATAAAAATATAGCTTAATAGGCTCTAAAATAATTAGTACAGCTTCTAGTAGAACTATAATAATAATAAATATTATATTAGTAAAAATTATAATTACACTACTTAAAAAAAAAGAATAATACTTAAAAAACTAATATTTATTAGTTAAATATTAAATATTAATACCTATAGATATATAAAAGATTAACTAAGATAAATTACTAACTAAAATCTATGGAAATAAACTTCCCATAGTATATTAAGATACTATAGTAAGAAAAACTATAATAAATCTAATTCTAGTATTAGAATTATATTTATAAAAATATTTTTACTTTATACATCTACTGCATTTAGCACTATTATTAACATAATAGACAAAATTATCTCAATAATAGGCAGTACAAGACTATACTAGCAGATTACCAAAATTAATAATAATAAACTCAATTACATCAAGTAAATAGTTAGAAACCATAACAACACAAGATATAATAATCAAAAAGGAGAGGCAAAAACTTTATATTTTTTAAAATTTTTTTTTTAAATTTTTAAATATTTTTTTTGGACTTTTTAAGGTTACCAAATTATATCAAAACTAAGTAAGATATAAAAATTTTTTTTTATATTTTCTAATTTTAAAAATACTTATATTTAGATTTATATTAAAAATAAATAATTAATATTATAGTATATTAAAGTAATTAAAAAAATAGATTTTTTATTTAATTAACTAAAATTACATATACTAATAAAGTTTAAAAAAAAGGGAAAGTTTACACTTTTTAAAAAAAAAAAATAATAAAATATAATATATAAAGAGGCACCAAATACCCTCATCTATAAAATATTTTTTTTATTTATTAATATAAAATATTATAATACTTTATACCTCTATATTAAAAAAATCTATAAAATTTTATATATAAATAAAAAAATAGCTAGTTACTTATTAGTATAAATTATATTAATAAATAATAGTAGATTATATAAAGTAAATATTATTAATAAAAAAAATAAAATAAAAATCTTTATTTTATAATAAAAGTAAAAAAATTAAGAAGATTAATCTTAATATTTTATAAAAAAAATATCCTTTTTACAAATCTTAACTAAAGTTATAAATTTTATAAGCTAAAAAAATTATAGAAAAAACACTTTATAAAAATATTTAGTTTAAGATAAATACTTATAATAAAAAAAACTAAAAATAAATAGTATTATAATATAAGATATTAGATATGGTATAAGATTTTATTCTTTTTATTTAACAAGAAGTGTATTGCACAACTAAATTACTATAATATTAATTAAAACAATTAGTTAAAAGAAGACTTAATACTATGTGTTATTAAAACTTAACCAAGCTATAACACCATAAAGTTAACTACAACTAAATTAAATAATCTTTTTTAACTAACCAAACTTAATTATACAGTATTAAAGTAATTAATAGATATATAAAAAACTTATAAAAAACTTTATTTTATAAAAAAAAAATATTATAAAATAATAATAATTACTAAATATTATAAATAATTATTAACTACCATAAGCAACCAAAATACAATATTAATAATATAATTATAATTTTATAAATATTTCATATAAATAAAGCTTATAATATATAAAATAAAAATAATATATTAAAATAAAAGGCCTTTAATAACAACCTCTCTTAAAAAAATATAAACTTTCTTTTCTCATATATATAAACCCTTATACCAGTAATAATAAAGATTAATATTAGATAATCTAAATATTTACATATATATAAAAGCATGCTATAGGTCCCTATGAGCACCCCCGATAAGAGATGAGCTTCACCGTCCCTTTACACTGCATTATACGTGCCAAAACAGTGATTACAGAGAATACGGTATATATACGCTTAAAACCGTACATTATTTACCGTTACAACAATATTGTTTAATAAATAGTCTAATAATAAGTTAGGTATTTGATAATTAGAAAGATTATTTAAACTATTAATTAAAACCAGTAATAATTATATATACATACTACTATTAAATAGATATATAAGTTATATTAATATAAAATTTATTAATTTTTATATTTAAAAGAATATAATTATATTATATTTATTAGTATATAGCATATATTATTTATAATTATTAGATATTAGTTTTAATTTAATATATAATATATAATATTAAAATACTATAAATTATATCTTATATAATAATTTAACTAAAATTAATAAGTAGCTATTTATTAAGTTATTAATAAAGACTAAAAAGAATATAGTAAGTTAGAACTTAATTAAGTTAGTCTAGTAATATATAAGATTAGTATTATATAATTTAAAAAAATTTTTATTTAAATTATAATATAATAAAACTATATAAATTAATCTTCTTCTTACTATTAATACTATTACTACTGTTACTACTAATACTATTATTGATGTTATTACTATTACTACCACTAATATTATTACTAGTACCACTATTAGTAAAATACTAGTTTAATTATAATTTATTTATAAATTTATTAATAATATTTTTATATATATTAGTTATCTACTTACTTTACTAACTATTAACTATATTAAAAAGCTAAGTAAAGTAATAAAGAGAGTAATAAGTAAAATAATTTTTTTATAAAAAATTAATACTTAGCTTTAAGTTATAAATAAGAAGGTTTTCTAGTATAAGTATAATAAACTAAAACTTACTAATACCTATATTTTAAATAACTAAAAACTTAATAGGCTATAATAAGATAAAAATATAAAATTAAAAATTTAAAAAATAATTAGTAAAGTATAACTAAAAAAAGGCTATAGTTACTTTTATAGTAGTAATAATAATAAAAGTTATAGTAACATTAAGTATTCTAGAAGTTATCTTTAAAAAAATATTAGTAATAAAAATATAACAATTATTATTAATATTTATATTAATATTAATAATAATTTTAAAGATTCTAAAAGTTCTAAAGAAAATTTAAAAAATAATTTAAAAGATAGTAACTATATAAATATATAAATAATTAATATATATATTTTCTTAGTTTTTTTAGATAAGAAGGGGAGGAAATAAGAAAAATAGGTAAATATCAATACAGTATTGAAATTTAGTTATGGTTTTAATTTATTAATAATATAAATAGTATGAAAAACATTAAATTTCAATATAAAAAAAATATTATTAATTTAAACAATTAATAAAAAGTATTAAAAATTTACTATGATAATTTATTCGCTAATTTTTAATTTATATAAAATTTTTAAAAGTTTTAATTAAAAACTAAATTTGTAATAATTTTTTGAAACTTGAAATTTCATATCTCGCTTCCCAGTGTGTCTCGCTTTCCGGTAGAACACGTTAACTATTATCTTTTAAATTATCTTTTAAATTTTCTTTAAAACTTTTAAAAATTTTAGAACTATTATTAATATTAACATAGGTATTAATAATAACTACTATATTTTTACTACTAATATCTTTTTAAAAGTAATTTCTAAAATATTTAGTATTATTATAACTTTTACTATTATTATTACTATAAGAGCAACTATAACCTCTTTTTAATTATATTTTATTAGCTATCTTTTAAGTTTTTAATTTTATATTTTTATTTTATTATAACCCAGTTTCTAATTATTTAAAATATAAGTACTAGTAAGTCTTAGTTTACTATACTTATATTAGAAAATCTCCTTATTTATAATTCAAAATTAAGTATTAATTTCTTATAAGAAAATTATTTTATTTCTTACTTTTTTTATTATTTTATCTAGCTTCTTAATATAGTTAATAATTAGTGAATATATATAAAAATATTATTAATAAATCTATAAATAAACTATAGTTAGGCTAGTATTTTGCTAGTAGTAATATTAATAGTAATATTAATAGTGGTACTAATGATAATACTGGTGGTAATAGTAGTAATAATATTAATAATAGTATTGGTGGTGGTAACAGTTCTGGTATTAATAGTAAGAAAAAGATTAATTTATATAATTTTATTATACTATAATTTAGATAGGACCTTCTTTAGATTATATAGTATTAATCTTATATATTATTAGGTTAACTTAATTAGGTTCTAATTTATTATATTTTTTTTAGCTTTTACTAGTAGCTTAATAAATAACTACTTATTAATCCTAGTCAGATTATTATATAAGATATAATCTATAGTATTTTAATATTATATACTATATACTAAATTAAAACTAATATCTAATAGTTATAAATAATACATACTATATACTAATAAATATAATATAATTATATTCTTTTAAATATAAAAATTAATAAACTTTATACTAACATAACTTATATACTTATTTAATAATAATATATATTATTACTAATTTTAATTAATAGTTTAAATAGCCTCTTTAATTATTAAATACTTAGCTTATTATTAGACTATCTATTAAATAATATTATAAATAACTTGTTCTATATCAAATTTATATTATTAATATATTAATTAAACTAATAATAAATACCTTTAAAGATAATAAATAATAAAAGAGTAATACCATAAACACTAATATATTTAATAATAATAATAGATTCCTAATTATTATATTTTTTAATAAATTAACTTTTAACTTAAATTAATAATATTACTTTAATAGCTAAAAACTATATACTTATTATAAATCTTTTTTTATTTATATTATATATTATAACCTTAATAATATTATTCTTTAATTTAATCTCTAAATATAACTAGTAAAACTAATTAATAAAAACTAAGTTATTAACTTTAATCTAAATATTATTTAGTACCTAAGTATAAGTAAAATATAACTTTAGATATTAAGTTAAAAATCAATTTATTTAATTAATACTTAGTTCTTATTTTACTAATTTAATAGTTATATAATATATTATATTTATATATAAAAAGAATTCTTAATTATATAACTAAACTACTTATTCTATTAGTATCTTCTTACTTTTTAATAGTATAGCTAGCTAGTAGGTATATATAGTTATTTAGTTATTCTTTCTATTATTTATTTTTATTATTAATAAAATATATAATATACTATATACTATTAGTTATAGTTATATATATAAATAAGTATATTCTATTATTATAATTATATATAATAAATATAATATTTTATTTAAAAACCTTTTTATTAATTAGTATAAAGAACAACTATATTAACAATAAGGTTAAAATTACCTAACCATAGTTATTATTAGTTATAATAATAATTAAAAATATAGTATTATATAAATAAGTATATAAAAAGTAGTAATAATAGTTAAAATAATAATAAACTAAATATTAGTACAGTATTAAAATTTAATTATAGTTTTAGTTTATTAATATAAATAATATGAAAAATATTAAATTTTAATATAAAAACAATAATATTAATTTGAATAATTAATAAAAAGTATTAAAAATTTGGTATAATAATCTACTCGTGTGTTGTAAGTTATGATAATTTGCGTTTTGTGATAAAACAACTTAACTCCATACTTTTGCTAAAAAATAGTACAACACTGATTTTTGACAATTTAAAAAAATATTAGTCTAATCATTATTTAAAAAGTTTTCAAATAATACTTTAAAATCTTTATTACTATTTATAAAAAGGTTAATATTATTGTTAATATTAGTTTAATTATTAATTTATATTAATTATCTAATAAATCTAATAATATTATTAATAATAATAACAATAAAAACAAAATATGTAAACTACTTAAGAAAATATTTATAACATCTAGATTATTATATTTTTATTATTTTTACTTATTATTTTACTTCTAGTTTTACTTTTACTATATATTATATATCTATATTTATAACTAGATAATTATTATTTTATTTTAATATTAAATAATATTAACTACTACATTATCTAATCTCTTTATTAACTACTTATAAAATCTTAAACTATACCTCTAGTAAATTATAGTATATATAGTATTAGTTTCTACTAATTTGGTAAATATATTAATTAAATAATTTTATAATAGTAAAATACTATGAGTAATAATCTATTTTTTAACATTAATAATATCTTTTAGTATTTAAGATATTTTTAGAATATTAATAATAATTAGATTAATTATTAAAAATAATAGTTCCTTATACTATTTAATAATAAAATTAGGATTTAATAGAAAGTACCTAGATTAATATTATACTAATACTATATTCTTTTTAGTAAACACTTAATCATATACTTTTTAAAATACTTAATAAAACTATATCTTCAATAAAGAAACTTAATAGTCTATATTAAATAAAATTTTAATAGTATTAGCTATATAATACTATTATAATAGTTTAAATAATCCTATATCAAAAAGCTAAAAAAGATAAATACTATATAATAATATATATAATAGTTTAATATTATTAATATAGTATAAATCCAAAAATCCAATAAAAATATATGATTTATAACTATTAAAAATTAATAATCAAGTTTCAAAATTATTAGATATTTTATTTAGTCATGAAAAGATTTTGAATTAATATACCTATTTAATACTAAAAGCATTATTTATCTACCCCTTCTAAATAATACTAAAAAAAGCCTCTTCTATACTTAATACAATATATTAGTCTTCTATATAATAAATATCTTTAAAAATAATAATTAGCAGTATTATTTTAATATTAATAGTATTAATATAGCTAATAATAGTAATATTTTCTTTATTACTATCTTACATCAGTCAAATAATTATACTATAATAAATAATATTCTAATAACACTATTCTTTTCTTATTATAATACCTTTCTTATTAAAATTCTATATATTTTCTTATTTTATTACCTTATATAATAGCTTAAAACTATATAATATTAGTATAGTAGTTAAAATAATATCATCTATAGATATTTACTTATATAATTAAAATATAATCTTAATAATGATATTAAAACTACTATTATATATTCCATATTTATATAGCTTAAGATTTAACTCTTTAATTAAACACTAAACTACTTAAATATTTTACAAATTACTAGTAAAATATCTACAATCTATGAAAATTAGGTACCTTGGGATACATAAGATAATAAATTTTAAATACCTTATTCAAAATAATAATTAACCAAAGTAGAAAACTATAATCAAAGTAATATAATATCTAGTCTACTAGCTCCTATTTTTATATAGTATTTAAAAACTACTTCACTAAATAGTAGAGCCTAGCGCTAATATTCTTTAAATAATGTCGAAGATACTAATAGTTAATATCATAATTTCACACTATTTTTAAAATATTACAATTTTTAACAGTAGTATAAGTAAAAATACTTAAAGTGTTTTTCATTACTATATCATTATCCATTTTATTATTACTAATAATAAAAATATAAAGATTTTTATTTAGTAGTATAATAATTAAGGTAGATAAAAAAATATAGGAGTTATTAGCCTCTGATTTAGGATATATAGTTCATGAAGATGTTACATAATAGTTCTTTAGGTAACAAATAATAGTATATTTTTTTAAATTATCAAAAACTAACACCACGCTAATTTTTAACTAAAGTATACTTAAGTAGGAAGTTGGGTTGTTTTATTATGAAACGTAAATTATCATAACTTGTAACACAGTAGTATTTATTATTTTCTAATTTATATAAAATTTTTAAGAGTTTTGATTAAAAACTAAATTTATAACAATTTTTTGAAATTCGAAATTTCATATCTCGCTTCCCGGTGTATCTCGCTTCCCGGTGGAACACGTTAGTTCTACTAGTTATACTTAAAAATTAAACTAAAGAATAATATTATTAAGGCTATAACTAATATATAATATAAATAAAAAGGAATTTATAATAAGTAATATATAGTTTTTAACTACTAAAATAATACTACTAGCTTAAGTTAAAAGTTAGTTTACTAAAAAATATAATAACTAAAAATTCATTATTATTATTAAATATATTAGTACTTATAGTATTACTTTCCCACCATTTATACTCTTCAAAAATATCTATTACTAGTTTAATTAATAACTATATTAATAATATAAATTTAATCAAGGACTAACTATTTATAATATTATTTAATAAGTAATTTAATAGTAAGCTAGATATTTAATAGTTAAAGAAATTATTTAAACTATTAACTAAAACTAGTAACATATATACTACTATTAGATAAGTATATAAATTATATTAATATAAAATTTATTAATTTTTATATTTAAAAAAATATAATTATATTATGTTTATTAATATAGTTATAGTATATATTATTTATAACTATTAGATATTAATTTTAATTTAGTATATAATATATAATATTAAAATGTTATAAATTATATAACTATTATATAATAATTTAACTAAAATTAATAAATAGCTATTTATTAAACTACTAGTAAAGACTAAAAAGAATATAGTAAGTTAAAATTTAATCAAATTAGCCTAGTAATATATAAAATTAATACTATATAATTTAAAAAAAGTTCTATCTAAACTATAGTATAATAAAGTTATATAAATTAATCTTTTTCTTATTATTAATACTATTACTATTACTGCTACTAATACTACTACTATTATTACTATTAATACTACTATTACTACCATTATTAGTACTACTACTAGTAAAATATTAGCCTAACTATAATCTATCTATAAATTTATTAATAACATTTTTATATATACTAATCATCTACTTACTTTACTAACTATTAACTATATTAAGAAGTTAAGTAAAGTAATAAAGAAAGTAATAAGTAAAACTATTTTTTTATAAGAAACTAATATTTAGTTTTAAATTATAAATAAGAAGATCTTCTAGTATAAGTATAATAAACCAAGGCTTATTAATACTTATATTTTAAATAATTAAAAGCTTAATAAATTATAATAAGATAAAAATATCGAATTAAAAATTTAAAAAATAGCTAATAAAATATAATTAAAAAAAGGCTATAGTTACCCTTATAATAATAATAATAACAAAAATTACAATAACACTAAGTGTCCTAGAGATTACTCTTAAAAAGATACTAATAACAAAGATATGGTGATTATTATTAATATTTATATTAATAATAGTCCTAAAGATTTTAAGAATTTTAAAAAAAGTTTAGAAAATAATTTAGAAGATAATAACTATATAAATATATAACTAAATAATTAGTATATATATTTTTTAATTTTTTTAGACAGAGAGAAGGAGAATAGGAAAAATAAGTAAATATCAGCATAACACTAAAATTTAGTTATAATTTTAGTTTATCAATAATATAAACAATATAAAAAATACTAAATTTTAATATAAAAAAAATAATAATAATTTAAATAATAAATAGAAAGCATCGAAAATTTACTATAATAATTTATTTACTAGTTTCTAAATCATATGAAATTTTCAAGAATTTTAATTAAAAACTAAATTTATAACAATTTTTTAAAGTTTAAATTTTGTATCCACATCAGAAAAAACGTGTTGTGTCGTCCCGGTCGTCCGACGACAGGACGCCCAGGACAACAACTTGTCGTCCCGCGTCGTCCGGACATCCCAATTCAAATTAACGTCCCAGACAAAATCACGTAACTTCATGCCGCAACCAAAAAAAAGGAGCTCAGCCCACATTAAATTAAATCATTATAATTTCAATTCAATGCGGCCTAAGCCCCCTTATTTTAAAAAATAGATAGATTCTTATCCTATAACTATTATATATTAGTTAAATAAATATTTTAAATATATAGTTATCTATAGAATAATATACTTATATAATTATATTATTTTATTATTTTTATAAGGGGGGACTCTATGAAAATCTAATTTGTTAGTAAAAATCTCAATATTGAATTCTATAGATAACTTACTTATAATAAATACAAAAGAAAGAAAAAATAAAAACTTAGGTCAGAAAATGGCCTTTTTATATTACAAAGGAGAATCGGATTGTTCTGAAAAAAAATTATAAGTTTTCGGGCAAATTCAGGGGTTACCCCTTATTTTTAAGACGTTAGTACACGCGGCTGAGAGTTTAATTTAATATTGAGTGGTTTTAGTTTTAGTATGGTTTTTGGATTTTAGTGTAGTTTTTGATTTTTGGTGTGGTTTTTGATTTTTAGTGTGATTTTGGTTTTGGTGTGGTTTTTGGTTTTGGTGTAGTTTTTGGTTTTGGTGTGGTTTTTAGTTTTAGTGTGGTTTTGGTTTTTGGTATGGTTTTTAGTTTTGATGTGGTTTTTGGTTTTAGTGTAGTTTTGGTTTTGGTGTGGTTTTAGTTTTTGGTGTGGTTTTTGGTTTTTAATGTGGTTTTCTGGTCGTCCCGAGTCCACACAATGACGTCCGAAAACAGTTATTTGACGTCCATCATGCGTGAACGTTCGTCCTACCCGCTTTTTTTTTTCCTGATGCAGCTTCCCAGTGTGTCCAGCTTCCTGGTGGAACACGTTAATTTAATTATAATTTTTAAAGAATAATAAAGAATAATTTTTAAATAATTTAATATATAACAACTTTCGTGGACGATATTTTATAAAATATTATAAATTTTATTATAAATTTATTAATAAATAAATAACGCTAAAACTTTTATATATTAAACTTTAATACTTATATTTAATGAAAGTAGTCTTTAAAGAATATTTAAAAAGAAAATAATCATTTTAGTTACTAGAAAAAACATAGTATCTATAAAGTGTTAATATATATATATTTTATAAAATTTTAGTTTTAATACTTTATAAATCTAGCTGAAAGTTTGTCTAATAATAAAATAAAGTATTATAATAAATTTAGCAAAGTTTTAAGCTTATTGACTTGATATTCATAAAGAAAATATGATTTTTATTTTTAGTATTATATTATTATAATAATATAATTATTAAATTTATAAAATTTAAGATTAGATCTTATAAATTTGTGAAACTCTAGTTTAATACTACTACTGTTTCGCAAGCTATGAAAAGTTGCGCTTCGTGAAAAACAACACAATATTATATTTCTTCTATTTATTTATATAAAAGATTAGCGTCGTGCTAAAATTAAAATTAAAAAAAAATACTAACTTAATCTTTAGCTAAAGAGTATTTAAATAGTATTATCTAATCTTTATTACTATTTTTATAATAATTAATATTATTGTTAATATTAGACTAGTTAAAATTTAACTAAATTAAATATTTAATTTAATAATATTAGTATTAAGAATATTAAAATCTTAAAACTTTATAAATTACTTATTAAAGTATCTATAAAACTTAAACTAATTTAATTTTCTTATTATTAGTCTTAATTTTATTTCTAAATCTATTTTTATATATTACAACGTCAACAACACTTATTAGTAATTACTATTTTACATTAATACTAAAAATTTTAATTATAAAAAAATATAAAAAAAATAAAAACTAATACTTTGAGTATTATAGTTCTATAGAAAAAAAATTTTTTTTTATATAATATATTAAAATAAAAATAAAAATTTTTATAAGCTATAGATACTAAAAAATAAGATTTTCATTAATTAAGTAAGATTTTCAATATAGAATTCTTTAAAAAATAAAATAAAAATACTAGTCTTAAGATATATATATAAATAATATCTCAGAGTTATATTAGTAGTATAAAGTAATTATTTCTTTAATTATATTTAAAATATTTTTAAATAATATTAATTTTTACTATATATTAAAAATATATGATTTTATTTTATTTTATAACAAAAACTATTTAAAAAAATAGTATATAATATTTTAATAGTTAAAATACTATATTAAATTAAAAATAAAAATTTTAAAATATTTTAAATATCAAGTTTTAAGATATTTTATTATATAATATTTTTACTTATAATTTTTCTTATTTATTAGATAACAAATTATTTAAATTATTATAAATTTATTATTCAAGAAATCTTACTAAAAAATTTATATAGCAAACTTTAATAGTTATATTTATAAAAAATAAAGTTTTCTTAATTTTCTTAAATTTATATAATATAAATATTTATTAAAAATAATATGATATCTACAAAGTATTGTTATAAATATATTTTATAAAATTTTAAATTTAATACTAAACAAATTTTAATAAAAATTTATTTATAAATAAAAATAATCATTATTAATCTTTTATAAAAATTTTAAAAATTTAGACTTATTATTAATATAAAAAATATAACTATAATATATAAAACTATACTATTGTAGTATTATTATTTATTAAATTATTAAAAATAAATATTAAAAGCTATAAATTAATAAAAAGCTAGTTTTATACTTTATAAATAATATATAATACATTTTAATACTATAATACTTAAATTAACGAAATAATATTATAAAATTATTAAAATTCATATATATTATAGACGCTTCAATATATAATAACAAGTTTAAAGACAAATAAACAATAATAATCAAAGTATTAAATTACTCTAAGCTTTATAAACATCTTAATAAATAATTTACAAATTTTCTAGTCTTTATTATTATTAATACTAATATTATTAAATAAAATATCTTATATATTCAAATTTTAACTAGTCTAATATTAATAATAATATATATTTTTATATAAACAGTAAATAGAATTAGAAGATCATATTTAAAAGTTCTTTAGTTAAAGATTCATCTAGTATTTTTTTTTAATTTTTAATTTTAATATAGCGCTGATTTTGAATATAAATAATAAAAGAGATAAAATGTTGTATTATTTTTCACGAAGTGCAACTTTTCATAACTTGCAACACACGAGTATATAAATCTTATATTTAAAATTCTATTATTTTAGTAATGAATTTAATTTAATATTAATAAAAGTTTAGTAATTAAGATAAGTGTTGTAGACGTTATAATATATAAATATAAATTTAGAGAGAAATATTTTAAAATATAAAGAAGTTAAGCTTGTAAAGTCTTTATATATATATAAAGAAGTAATCTAGATAATTTAATTATATAATTATTCTTATTACTAATATTATTAACTAAAATATTAAACTAATTTTACTTTTGACTGAATAAATATAAATAATAATAACTTTTTTAATATTTATAATAATAAAGACTGAAAAGTATAATTCGAAAGCTCTTGAGCTCATAATTAAACTAGTATTCTTTTTAAATTTTTAAATTTAGAATAA
The DNA here is from genome assembly GCA_036971165.1 of Arthrobotrys iridis. NCBI lineage: Eukaryota > Fungi > Ascomycota > Orbiliomycetes > Orbiliales > Orbiliaceae > Arthrobotrys > Arthrobotrys iridis. Next base: position 2,225,543 of record JAJTTS010000003.1, read on the forward strand.
TACTAGTTTTGAATTAAAATAATATATAGATAGAAGAGCTTTGTGTTGTTCACGAAGCGCAATTGTTTATAACTTGCAACACACGAGTATATCTTCTTATTTATAATATTATTAATAATAAATATACTAGTATATATATAGAAATTAATAAAAAGATTTCTATAGTTAATTAATAAACAAGATAATTATAGTATTTATAAGAATATTATCTAAAAATTTCTTAATTGTCTAAAAGAAGAATTCTTTTTGAATAATATTAATTTTTTTTAAAAAATCAAATACTATAAAATGACTATTTTCTTTTAGAGTAATTTAATTCATAAGATTTTAAAGTTTATTCTTAAGAATCACTTAAGTAACTATACTTTTCAATTAAAAATATTCTTTAAGAGATTTTATAGTAATAAAGAGTATTTTATCTTAGATTTTAAGTATTATAAATTCATCTATAATAATCTAAATAATCTATAATATTAATTTTTATATAGTTCTCTATTTATTCTTCTTCTTAATTTTCTCTATCATAAGACTTTATACTTAATAAAGCTAAAATATTTATAACCTCTTTAATAAAACCTTTAATAAATCTTAAAAAAGAAAAGGAGTAAGAATCTTTAAGAAGTATATTAAATATAAATTCTTCTAGAAAGTATTTATTCTTCTCTTATATATAAAAAAAATTAAGAAGAGAGTCATACTAGGTATAAAAGTTCTTTTTATCTAGAAAAAGCTTAGGAATCTTCTTATACCTTTTTTAAGTATATTTAGTAATATATACTAAGCTCTTTCAACAGAACATTCAATAAAGCATTCAATAGATTATTATAATATAATTATAATAGCTAATCATACTAATAATATGTTATTAAAATCACATATAGGTTACTAAATTTCCAGTGTTAAAGCTAAGGATTATAAGGTAAAGGATTAGTTATATAACCATTTGCTTATTTAAGTGAATCCCACCTCAGCTAACCCAGCTCTATGGCCTTATAGTGTATATTATAACAATATACTATAAACTTTATTTATATAAAGCTTCTATAAAATTATAATTATATTGTTAACATTATATTTTAGTTACTCTCAGTAGCTGGCAATTGCTAGCAACTCGTAACATTATATAGTTATTAGAAAATAGTGATTACTAATTACAAAATTTCATAAATTCTATAATATATTCGAATTTTAAGAAAATTTTAAAATATACAAAAAGTGTCCAGCTTCCCGGTGGAATACGTTATATAAAGATGTTCTGTCTTAATTATCATGAGTGATTAGTTTTCAGGCTAATGGGGATCGCAAGTTGGCGAATCATCTCCAAAACCCAGATTCTGGGAGGCCAAACATTCGTTGCCAGGGATGTCGGACTAACACGCAAACACTCAATTATCTCACACTAAAATAATTCTTACTTCGGGGCGTCTCAACTGTGTCATGATGACTGGTGCTACACATCCCGCAGCACAAGATGCGGGTGAGCTCGACGCCCGTGATCAGTTACGTCACCTCCGTGACGAGTTTCACATTCCTAAATATCCGAATTCGCAAGGTGAGGCTGTGACCCTCAGAGTTTAAAAACGAAAAGAAACACTTTTACTAACATTGAAAATAGAGTCTCAAATAGCTGACGAGGCACCCTTCCATCAAGCTATCTACCTCTGTGGAAATTCGCTCGGCCTTCAACCGAAATGCACACGAGCACTATTATCTGAAGAATTGGATGTATGGGCGGATAAAGGTGTTTTCGGTCATCATCGTCACCCATATTCAAGGCCCTGGATCGATATCGATCAATGTGTATCTGAGGAGATGGCGAAATTAGTCGGGGCTCTCCGATCGGAAATCGCCGTTATGGGTACATTGACCTCAAATCTTCATTTTTTGATGGCAGCTTTTTATCGGCCAACCAAGCAGAGGTACAAAATCATCATAGAGGACAAGGCATTCCCCTCAGACTATGTAGGTTGGTTGATTGCTTGCCTTCCGATGCCAATATTAGGGTGTCTGATCTAAACGTGGTCCTAGTACGCCATTGAATCGCAGGTGCTGTGGCACGGCCTGGATACTTTAGATGCTATAATATCGATTGCGCCACGAGCGGGAAGCCATACACTCGATATTGGCGATATTATCAACACTATCAAAGAACAGAGTGATTCGATAGCCATGGTTCTTCTTCCCGGGGTTCAATATTATACGGGACAGCTATTCGAAATCGAAAAAATCACGAAATTCGCAAAAAGCCATGATATAGTTGTTGGTTGGGACTTAGCACATGCAGTGGGTAATGTAGAACTCAACTTGCATGACTGGGACGTCGATTTTGCAACTTGGTGTAGCTATAAGTATCTGAACTCTGGTCCCGGAGGCATTGCAGGAATTTTTGTTCATGAGACCCGGTCTAACCAGAAACGCCTCACCGGATGGTGGGGCCATGATCGAACTAGTCGATTTAAAATGGAGAATGGTAAACGCACCCATTGGTGGTATCCAAATCACACTAATTACTAACGATAGTGTATTTCGTAGATTTTGTTGCAATTCCAGGAGCAGGTGGATTTCAACACTCAAACCCTTCGGTTTTAGCTACTGTCTGCCTTCTCGGGTCCTTAAGAGTGTTTGCAAAAACAACAATGGCGGCTATACGGGAGAAATCGGTTTGTTTGACGGGTTATATGGAAAGTCTTCTTCTCTCAGATGAGGAGACGGGAAAGTTCTATGAAATAATTACACCCCATGATCCTTCGAGTCGCGGAGCACAACTTAGTTTGCTGTTTAAAAACGGGGCCATGGATGCCGTTTTCCGTAAACTAGAACTAGGAGGTGTTATAGCGGACAAGAGGGAACCTGATGTTATTCGGGTGGCACCTTGCCCCCTTTACAATTCTTATGAGGATGTTTTCAGATTCTCCCAGATTTTGAGGCATGCAATTTTGGAAGTTTTTGCAGTGGGTGGATCCTGAAATGTTGATACGGGATGCCGTAGCTCCTCGAGGAGCTATATCAAAACTACTTTCTTTTTTTGTTCCTTGCTTACTAGGTAATATCCACTCCATTGTGCTAGTCTAACCGTTATTGGGGCTGTTGTTCATGTTACCGATTTAAGCTGAAGGAAGCCTCTGTTCAAGATCTCGAAGTCTAAAAAAAACCGATTGTTCTCCAAGATAGCAACTAAAATATCATAGGAGAGAATACAAGACGATCAGTCTGCAGATATTTTTACTAAGCCTGGCACCTGACATACCTGATCGCCAAGTAAAATAGCTTTCAAGTCTTGCGATAGCTTTAATATAGTCCCTAGAATATTTATCATTGCTGAAGCTTCTCAATTTATTCTCTGACCGTGCAAATACAAGCCTGGGTCCCTCTAGTCGACAGTTCTATACTGCAGGAAGTATATAGCAGCCTGAGGCTCTCGGGTCTGTGTTGTTTTATGTGTTGTAGATGTGGTACTAGTATTCACGAACACGTAATTAATCCACGTACGTGAAAAACACACCAAATTTGTATATAATTTAATAAACTTCAATAAAAAAATTATATAAAACCGAAATTCAGATAAAATCCTTTAAAAATCAAAATTATAAAAGTTTGAAGGGTTTATTTACTATATACAAATTTTATTTTAAATAAATTTGTTTATAATTGTATGATTTGGGGGGTTTTTTTTTGTGAAGTTCGCATGTCGATTTGTATGTGTTTTGTTCATGTGTGAGATTTTTTCATGTGGTCGTGAATACGGGGATGGTAAGTGCACACACAGTCTCAGCAAATGGAGTCTCTGTGGTAAGTGCTGGTCTCGTCCAGGAAGTGCTGATTGAACGCGGATGTTTGACTTTGTGTTGTCCGGTTACAACGAGACCATCCGGATGTGACTGCGTGTCCCGTTTTGGCTAGCTTGCAACAATAAATTGTTCAAATTCAGTGAATTTTCAACTTCAAATTTCAAACTTGGAGATTCACACCATCTAACCCGATACCTTCGACACCTTCGATACCTTCAAAAGGAACACCAATCTACCAAAGTGTAGAAGAATCAAAACAATGCCGTATGTTTAATACATCCATTTCCTTCACGACTTCAAAACAAGCGCCAAGTCGCCAAATCCTCGGTTGATTCAGAGCCACTGCGGCTCTCCGATATCTTACTTACTGGTGGTCCGCAAATTTCATCGCCGTATCGTGCGGATTATCGATGTTGCGCTCTAACCTAAGTGGGGACTTGGGAGAGATGGGCTTCATCAACCCACTGTCCTAAAATCAGACTTGATACCATTGTACATGACACATCCAACAAGGGTAAAATGGTATCTGCAATTTTGCAGGGCTATTTTCTCCCTTTTATGGAATGACAGAATATGGTAATCAATGTAGCATGTATCTTGAGGGCTACTGGCTTTTGCCAGGTTTTGCTCCGCGAGGGATTGTCGCCGCGAAGCACTGATTGCCCAGTGGTAAATGCTTTCCGAGTGTTTCGGAAATCTTATCGAAACTAGGCTTTCAGCTTCTCTGTGATTAAATTGGACAGCGAAAACCGACTGGGAGGACTCAGGGCTGAAACTCGAGGCTAGATTTGATAAATTGTGTATCGGCTGCTAGCTTTTTTGTCTTGGGGCTTTTATGAAATGGTTTCTCCTTGATTCACGGTTATCTAATCCACAACCTCACTGGTGTCTGCCGTTCATTAGGACCGTTCCAACATCAGAACAAGTTCTCGTCCCCGAGACGCTTCTTAAGAAGAGAAAGTCTGCCGAAAAGCAGACTGAAGAGCGTCTCTCCGCTTTGAAGCAACGCAAAGTTGTAAGTTGAAGCTACATACAATCCCTATATGAAAATTCTTGCGTGGGGTAATATCAAGTTGTTTTTTTGATGAAACCACAACATATTATGTGGCAAGCCCGAAAATTTCGGGCGATGATGCCGCTTATTTAACCATCTTTCGGGGCTGAAAGGCACAATGAAGACGTTACTTGGATGTATTAGCTCTTTCTTTGCAGGCATTAGAGCTAACAACGATCCAAATCGCGTTAGGCTTCGAAAGCCAAAAGAGAGACAATCTTCAAGCGTGCGGAGGCCCACGTCAAGGAATACCGTGATGCAGAGCGAGAGAAGATCCGTCTTGCTCGAACTGCCAAACAAGAATCCAGTTTCTATGTTCCAGCCCAGCCAAAGCTTGCATTTGTGATCCGTATCAAGGGGTAGGAGCAACTGGGATCTTATGGTTACTCTGCGTACTAATATTGCTAGATAGTATTAACAAGATTGCACCAAAGCCTCGCAAGATTCTTCAGCTTCTCCGCCTACTCCAGATCAACAATGCGGTATGTGTAAAATATGCTCTCTTGTTATTCTTTACGTATAGGGCCTAATCGAAATCCATTCTAGGTTTTCATCAAACTCACCAAGGCTACTTCCGAAATGCTCCGTATCGTTGAACCATATATCGCTTACGGTGAACCGAATCTGAAAAGTATTCGTGAGTTGATTTATAAGAGAGGATATGGGAAAATCAACAAGCAACGAATCCCATTAACAGATAACGCTCTAATTGAATCTGCACTCGGTAAATACGGGATTCTCTCTATAGAGGATCTTATCCACGAAATCTACACAGTTGGTCCCAATTTCAAGCAGGCGAGCAATTTTCTCTGGCCATTCAAGCTCAGTAATCCAACCGGTGGATTCCGTTCCCGCAAATTCAAACACTACATCGAAGGCGGTGACACAGGAGATCGGGAATCATACATCAACCAATTGATCAGGCAGATGAACTAGACGCCCTCTGAGAATAATAACTCTCAAAATCGCTTGATTTCTTATTTAAGGTTGAATCGTCTACTCCCCTGTACATAGCATCCATTGAATCTGTCATTATTCACCTGAGAGGTCCCCAATACCTTTGTTATGCTATGGCGAATAAATAAATAGCTACAATGGTGGGTTCGCGGCTTTCAAACTTGTAGCTAGATACAAATTAATATTCTACGAGGTGAAGGCTATCATTCCCCACGTGAAATATGCCATGCAAATCTAGTGAAAGACCCCCATAGACTATTCAAATCACCGTGACAAAAGTTGCTTTATCTGCCCTGAGTGGAAGGCGGCCAAGTTCGTATTTCACATCGGCGGGAAGATACTATCCATCTGTACCCAGCTTCGGCCGCACTTCTTCTGATAGAGCGAGATAATGCGAGAAATCATGTTGAAATTCGTCCGATATCTTTCTGCGAGAACTGCGATCGATTCTGGAATGAGTTAGACAAAATAAATAAATCGATTCCGCCATCCAGGTGACACAACTTACCTCTATCTTCAGCAGTAGCCTTCAACTTTGCCCTCTCTACATCGAAAAGAGAGCTGTAGTAAAGGAGCTGATTATAAAGCATTTTATCGGAATACTCATAGCTAATAGGGCCGGCGCAACTAGTAGCGAGGCCCTGAAGCCCGAGACAGCGCTTTCCATATACACCGACTTGTCTTGTCCTGTTGCCACAGGAATTGTCCTCGCAGGACAACCAGGACTCGTAGTAGTGCGATGTCCAGCCCCGGATGTTCGACTCAACCTGCGCAATTAGCGTTGGGAGAAAAAAAGTAGCGCTGCAGCTTGTGCTGGGGCATTTAAGACCATCGGGAGAGCAGACTGCGATACTGGAATTCAGGCCGCCAAAATTCACCGACGCTCTGCAACTAAGGCAGGTAAGAATGAGAGGTTTGGCGTCTCTGAATCTCTCCTCGTCACTAAGCGTTGACTCAAGTGGATGAATCTCGTTTTCAGTGTGAGTGATAGTAGACGCGATTTGATACTTTCTTATATCCAGCCCTTTGCGTAACTTGTTAGATAACTTGAATAGCATCCCGCTAGAGATGCGCTCACCTAAACATTCTGCTATCCGAATAGCATCGGTTCCGTCAATCGGACCGCATAGCCTCTCTACTGGAGGAAATATTTGCTTGAGCAAATACCATTCTGGGTCTTCGAGAAGAAATTCGAACATCAGCATCAATACCAGAAACCAGGGGACTAAATCAACAGACCTGGCCTCAGTGTTGGGTCCGATTTTAATTCTTGCGGACTGAATGCCCTTTCCGCCGGACCTAAGCTATTACCATCATCCCCTGTCACAATATAGGCGATTACGTCGTTCGCTTTCACAACATCGCCTTTCGATCTTCGCCTAAGAGCCACCTGAACTTGTGGCATCGTCTTGCCTCCTGGATATAATTCTGGATCTTTTGATAATTTCTGGGGTATTATCAGCACAGTGACATCTCTAATGCAAAGCAAAATAAAATATCCAAGGAACGAACAACGACTGTGGAGATAAGAGTATGGTACCGTGTAGATAGTATACCGACTGGAAGGTATAATGTTTTCTCGCATTTGCTTCGCCATACCTCGGAGATAATCGTGGATTCTCTCAATCACAGCGTCGTGTTCGTCACCAGAGAGTATCTCTTTCAAAATAGTGCTAGTATTTTAGAGTTAACAAACCATCATCAGGAGTCTGTTGATGTAAATGATATATTGCTATTGCGTCAGGAAGATATCAATGATAGAACGCGCAGGCTAACCTTGAAATGTCCTTCGAGATCTGACAGTACTCCCTTCTCTTCATATCAAGACCTTTCACCTCGACAGAGGTTTTACCATCCGCCGAGAAATTCAATGCAGCATATTTCTTTTTAGAGTGAAGCAGAAGCCGCTGGAAGACATTATCGATGTCAATTTCAAGAAACCTGTATCTCTCATTTACGACCCTTTTGAAATCATTTCCTATCTTGATGGCATTCGCGTAGCTGTCGACATTTGTATTTATCATGACAGAGTCAGTATCACCATAGATGACTCGAAGCTGTGAAGATTCCGCGAGTTCTTTTGTGGATCGAAGGATTTCTCGGCCCTGGAATGTTGTAAGCATTGCTAAAGGGCGGGCGTAAAATCGGGATCTAATGTATCCAAGACAGCCATACATGGAGTTTGCTGTCAGCTTGAGAGCCTGTTGCTTGATGTCCCATTGTGCTAGTTGCGCGGGTGTCGCTCTCTTATCTTTCATAAGACTCTTTACCTGTCGCCGTCTTTGCACAAGCGTGGAGATGAGCTTAGGGAGAATACCCTGTGCCTGTTCTGAGGGAACTTCCGGAACCTGGTCCTCGGGCTGTTATGATTCCAGTTAGCTCGGGCCAAGTTTTGGGGTTTTCTGAGATCAGAATAAGCTTACAAGGTCAGCTCTTTCGACTGTCGTGAAACAGATATTGAATTCCAGGATGATACTTGGGTATAAACTATTGAAATCCATAACCAGCACAAACTTATCGTAAAGCCCCCGCTCAGGCTCTAGGACTAGCCCGCCCTTGTACTTTTCTTTCTTCTTCCCATCAGGGCGGGCTTGCTCCTCGTCCTCTGCACCATCTTCTTCTGTTGTCTTCTGGGAATTCTTCCCCCTGTCGTATGATTTGTCTGGGCAAATGTACTTGTTTTTCGTGAATTCATGTAACAGGATATACTCGTTTCTTTCGGCACGAGTACCACTCAAAGTTCGTGCCCAGGAGTTTCCGGCTAGGTTTGTTAACTGCTTCGCGAGCGGTATAATTTGTATGCGAAGCGCTACAGCGGCGACCATGTAAGTATCTGTCTCCGCATGTCCTAGGTAGTTAAGAAACCCGCTCCCAGACGCCGCCCACGTGTTGAGTGACTTCTCATTATCCAATTCGATTCTGCGCTTGCCTAATATTAGGTCACATATTTCGGTTAAACTCCACGACTGGCACCGATTCATCAAAGACTACCGTATTGTGAGAATTGAAACTGCCATTTTTCCAAAGGAGGAGGTCGCACCTTTCCCAAATCGTTGGATAGATCGCACATCAAGCGTCCGGATACAATATGCTTTTCTGCGAAATACCCACCCCGACCGAGATTGTTTGGCCACTGACTCCGTCGTAGTCTGCCGATTCGATGCCAATTTAATACCTTGCATTCCTTCAACCTATGGATTAAAGTACCATAGATGCTTTCCTCTAATTCATGTCCAATCAGCACGTCCGGATCAGTGCTTTGCAATTTGGCTATTCCATGGTCAGTTTCAAATGCAGCCGTCTCACTGAAAGATCCAATTAGAATTTTTGCTAACCTAAAAAGAGCGTCAGCAGACTGGCTTCTGTTTTTTCCGTTTTTATGATATTGCGCTGGCCGTCTATTGCGGACTGAAAGCCAATAGGGAAACTTGAGCCGACAGGGCGACATATCGTGAAGCAAGATGAAGGCAGTTCCTCTGCCGGCCGTGTTTCGTCTAGCAATATGTTGTCATAAACTCGCCCAGTTATCGAAATAATTTCCGGCTTGTTATCCCGTTGTCCGATTTTTGTTCTTATGGCTAAGCTCATCAGTTTCAAAGGCGGCGCGACATCATTTTCTGGATCACCCGCGCAGCTTATAGTGGTTGGAGAGGAAACCTGAAGCTCCACCTTACACCAAGAGGCCTGGAATGGTATTAGCTAGTAATAAATATACTGCCGGTTGGAACCTTACATTCTCAACGCCTGAAAATATTGGATCGCCGATATGCAACCAACAGGGTCCCGTTATATTCCTAGCAAGAACGAACTGTTCAAAAATAGACGTTCCCGTCCCGAAGACGTGGGAGAAAGTGTCACCAATCGTCTCCGAAGGTATTTGGGGCCCTAGAGGGATATTTAGCTGCATTGGGTTTCATGAAAAAGGGTCCTTCTTCTTACTATCATATGGGTAGAGGACTTTGAGATAGTCAGATATTTTAGGGATATCGTTCAACTCGAAGGCATACTTCCGAGAGCAAGGTTTGGCTTTCCAGTCAACTCCCTGGCTGATTTTTAGCTTCGTGAGAAGGTCGTCGACCTCTGAGTATACATCAGACATCTCGACTTCTTCCCCCGAGCTTTCCCTTGTAACCCTTGGTAGAAAGAAGAGTTTACGCATTATACCATTGACTTTCATAAAAGCACTGGCGTACTTGTCCGTCCCTTTGATTAGCACCTAGGTGCGGTATCGATTTAGTGGTGTTGCATGGCTGGTATAGATCTATAGCAGGACTTACTTTGCCAAATAAGCATAGACACCCGCCAACTTCTGTATAGTCCATCCAAAAGAACCGCAGAGAACCGTCCTCATCTATAACGTCCTTGGAAGCGACCTTTCCAAGAAATGGCTGATCTGAAATATGGTTGTGAGAGAGGTTTGCATTAACAGCCTGCCATTGGCTGACGTCAATTCCTTCACTAGCCACAACCATTTTATCTCCAGGGACTTTATTATTCGCTGAAAGATCAGGACGAACTGAGTTTAGATTGACCGGGACATCTCTAGGTTTGCTGAAGGTTAAGATCGGCCGCATCGTTAGCTCTTCGTCATCGTTGTTGTCATCTGCTTGCTCGTCTGTTTCCTCTTTGACAGAGCCACGAGGATCAGAAAGAGTTTTGTGCATCGTAACATCGTTAACTCTCTGGTCTGCATCTTCATCATCAAAGCCCCCATTGAAATCGCCGTCCTCGTTTGTGTATCCGGTAAATTCTTGCTTAGGGGGCGAGCTAGCTACGGTAACATTATGAGGTACTAGTAGCCTATTTTCGGAAGCTTGTCGTCCACCCTTGTAGCCTCGGGGTGGCGATAGGTGCCTCTGGCGCCTAGGTGCAGGTTCTTGTTGCTGGGCTTTCAGCTTTTTGGCGGTCCGGAACGAATCTCGAGACTCATCCATCTGTTCTAAGAGCTCGCTTAAAAATTCCCTGTCTTCAACAGTAGATTCTGCCTGATTATAGTTAGCAAAGGGAAAGAGCAATTAGTCGCTTATAGGTTACACAACCTTCTGTTTTATGGCTGCTCGCGCGGCCATGGATGTGAAGTATTTGTTTATGCTTCCATCTTGATCCTTACGGGTAACGTTTTCGGCTTCGCGCTTTCGTTTTCCTGCAGGTACTGGTAAGCTTCAGGGTGCCGTAATGCAGTCGAAGGATATATCTTGGACCTTTCGCTGTAGCATGAGTTCGGTTATCGGTCTCATCGGAACTTGAGTAATAATCGTCTTGGTCGCCAACTCCCCACTCATCCATCCCATTTTCAACATATCCTTCTCCATTGTCATCTACAACGAAGTCATCCCGATCTAATCTCGAGCGCTGCACCTTCCGGTATTCGTTTTCATCAAGCTCGTCGAATAGCCGTTGTTCATCCTGAGTTTTGTAGGAGCTGAGCCGGGTTTTCTTAGATCCTCGGAGTTTTATAAGCTCCTCAAGCTTCGCCCGTTGGTCTGCTCGAGTTGACATTTTGGGGTCGTTGAACCGGATATCGGAAGTTATTGAGTCGGTATCTGATGTTGTGGTTGTGTTCCAAGCCGTGGTCATTAATTGTTTCAAACTTGAGCTCGCGTTTTGGCTAGGTTAAAGGCTTGGCGTCTATCCCATTTGAACCGCAATTGGCTCGGGGGTCTGAGTGTGCTAGGTGACTTTAAGCACCTCTACGAAGTAGGTGTTAGGAACTTGAGGTACTAGGTTGGAATTGGAGCAGGTTAGCTTCGAGGGCCTGGGTCTACCCAGCATCCACCCAATTCAAACCCACCAGATAATGGTTGTAAGACTATTTAAATTCGATTCTTCGGACTCAAGTAATTAGCACTTAATAAGTTGCTTAATGTATATCAACAAACTATGGATAGGCAGTCAGGTTTCTAAAATTCCATATTTAGCCGCAGATGTCACTTCGACGCGCCCCGTTCAAGACGTCACCTTCATGCTAGTGTCAAGGAAGAAAGGGGGAGTATCAGAAAAAATAGAGACCAGGCGCGCCTGCGGGGTCAACGGCCTCGGAGTCTTTACCTGCGTGTGCAGACCTATCGGCTTCATCTGGCGAACGCACAAAGTACTATTTTAGAGACGGCGCCAGATTTCTTACCTTGATCAAGCATAGATGAGCACTTGGAGCTACGTGCAAACTCGTTGTAGTGTGTCTGTTGGGTTTACGTACCAGGATTCTGCCAAAAATATTGAAAGCGTAGCGCTGACTGTCCCCATGCCATGGTCTAGCCCGAAGACCAAACTTGCTGGTCATATGTCACTCCTACATAACGAGGGCCACACCAAATCACGATAACCTAGACAGGCGCCGAATACACTAACGAATTTGAATTCCTCCTCGTGCCCTCCAATATGAGTATGCCATATATTTTACCATCAGATTTTGTTACATGCGAATTCGACTATATTATTGTGGGTGGTGGCACAGCAGGCCTGGTTGTCGCATCACGTCTCACCGAAGACCCCAATATCACTGTAGGAGTGATCGAAGCTGGCTCTCCTGGTCTCGGGGACCCATTGATAGATCTTCCAGGTCGGTTCGGTGAAGCAATCCATACAAAATATGACTGGGAATTCGAAACAACAGTCCAGAAGGGACTCGGCGATAGGAAACTAGAGTGGGCGAGAGGGAAAGTCTTAGGTGGTAGTTCCGCCATCAACTTCTTCACTTGGATGAGAGGAAACAGGGAAGATTATGATGCCTGGGAGGAACTTGGGAACAAAGGCTGGGGGTGGGAGAGTATGCTGTAGGTATCTGGCGTGTGCACATGATACCCGAACGCTCCTTTTATAACCAAGTGATATTTTTCTCCAGTCCATTTTTCAAAAAAGTAGAAACTTTTATTCACCCAGGCCCAGAGGAGGAAAGGCACAATCTAGATTACCACTCCGAGAGCCACGGTTCTTTGGGCTTGATCAAAACTTCGTTCTCAAAGCAGCAAGGTGCCCACCACGAGTACTGGCACGAAACTCTGCAGAATCTAGGTGTCCAGCGCCGTCCAACTTTCGATGGGTCCAATGTTGGGGTGTGGACTGGTCTCACATCCGTGAATTTCGATACGAAACGAAGTTATGCTGCTAATGAATACTACTTGCCTTGTGCATCACGGAAGAATCTTAGGGTCATATGTGATTCTATTGTGAGGGAAGTCATTTTGGAGTCGATAAATGGCCAGATGACGGCGACCGGGGTTCGGTTTGAGTCTGGAGGCTCTGAATATATTGCATCTGTTAGCAAAGAGGTTGTCGTATCATGTGGCAGCGTTCAATCACCCATGATTCTCGAGCTCAGTGGAATAGGCAACCCAAATATACTCAAAGCTGCCAATATCGACCTGAAAATTGAAAACAAAAATGTTGGAGAAAACCTGCAGGATAGATTAAGTAAGCACAGAGTATCTTTAAGTACCCTAACCCCTGATATTGTGGCTTATGAAATATAGTGGTCGCTATGGTCTATGAAATCAATTCTTCGGCCCCTAATGCCGATGACCTCAGGGCCAGCCGAACACTAGCGGCCGCTGCTGATGAAGAATATGAAAAGCATAGGACTGGACTTCGAACGATCCTACCTTGTAGCTTTGCATATCTCCCATTGCAACAGTTCATAGAAGCGGATAAAATATCGCAGATGGCAACAGAAGCGAAAGACAGCTGGGGAGATAATGCTGACAGTCTTCGCAACCAGAGTCTGCTCAAGAAATTTACCTCCAAAAAGCCCCTCGGGCAAATGGAATTCGTCTTTGATGCTCGAAACTGGTACCCGTTCTTCGATCTGGAAGATGGAAAGAAGTACGGGACTATGCTACACATGCTGCAGTACCCCTTTTCGACTGGGAGCTTGCATATACCACCTAAACCTCCTGGAAAAGCGAAAACCACATCTGACGATAAACCAATTATCGACCCCAAATATTATCAAGGAGGTGATGGAGTATTGGATAAAATGGTACTGGCAGAAGGTCTGAAGTTTGGCCATAAAATTACTAAGACTACCCCACTTTGCACTTTCATCAAACGAAGAGTGTTTCCGCCGCTTGCGGAAAATGATGAGGACGAGGATTTCCTTGAGTATGTAAAAAACCACACTATTTCAGATTGGCATCCAATGGGGACTTGCGCCATGGGAGGTTCGGAGCGTGAAAAATATGGTGTGGTCGATGAACGCTTGAAAGTCTATGGCACCAAAAATCTCCGCTGCATTGATGCCTCTATCATGCCACTTCAGGTAAGCTGCCACCCGCAGGCAACGGTATATGCGATCGCGGAGAAAGGAGCTAGTATGATCCTTGAGGATCTGGGGACACAATAGATGAGACGTTTATCTTTTTCTGTGCCTTATCGAAACATATTCACGAAAAACGATTTGAGTATTTTGTGCTGTCGCTGGTAAAGGCAGCTCAAGGAACGGACGATGGATTTGGGGCTGATTATCGGCACACCAAACTCAAATCCTTTGAGATTGCATACATAAGCGGCCAGAACTTAGAGAAATTGAGATAAAAAAATCGTCTTATTCCGGTACTGCGGTTAGGTTGTTAACTATTTAGCTGTACATTCGCTCCTAGCTGGTTAAGGTCAAAGCCAGCGCTTAGACCAAAAAACTGATACCTGTATCGATTGGTCAGTGGCGTTTGATTTCTGTGTGAACTTGTTATTGGCTTACCAGTCCTCCACGTTTAAAGTCGTGGGTGCACTTTGAGCGAGACCGGAGCTGCTGTTGCTCCAGGAGTCATCTGGCGAGTCCATCGAGGCATCGACATCGAAGCTGGTTGCCCAGAGAGAACTGTGGCCTATGTTATCGTTTTGTAGTTGCCCTGAATCGATTTGCATATCCGGGCTGTTGACTAAGTTCATTGCTTCTCTCGGCTTAAGAGGAGGAGTTTGGATCGAGCCTGCAAATGACTGCGGGGTTGCTTCTATCAAGGAGCTGTTAGCCAGCTGGGGTGTTGTGTCATGGTTCGAGGGTGTGGTTTCGAGACCACTATTTCCGAATTCTTCTGGAAATAGTTGGTTTGGTTGAAAGTTTTCCCACAAAGACTGAGATATCGGTGGAGAAGACTTTGTGACTAAAAAAAAATCCGGTGGCGTCGCAGGGACCGCCATATTAGGAAGAATCCCAGAAGGATAGGAACGGCCTGTATAAGGTTCCGAACTCGCTGTTGTTGTTTGTAAGTTACTTATGAAGGGTTGTGATGAGTTATGGCCGTGAATGGTTGTTGTCTGTCGGATGTTTTGTTGCTGTTTGGGGACTGGCGAAACGGTTGGGGTTTGTGGACGCGACCTTTCGTAAGACATCTGGGGGGTTGGCCCTGTTGAAATCGTTCCGAGGTCTATATCTTCGAATTTCCTTTTTGAAGCTGTATCTGTGACTTTCCTGTTCAATACATCACTACGTTTTGCTTTGTCGCCGGAGCGCCGATAACCACTTGTTTTGGCTAGCCGTTCTTCCAGCGCCTTGTTCCCCAGGATCGAATCAAATAGTGTATAAACCATCTTCGCGACTAGCCAGATCTTCGAAACCTCTTTGAGGGCCTCCATGCATATTTTCATCCTTTCTTGGGTTATTGCGACTACCGCAGGCTGTGAGGAGCGGACCTGATATACTTGCATAATCAGTGCAGAGAACAAACTATATACACTACTCAATGTGTTAATCCAGGGGGTAGAAAAGAAAGAGAGAAAAAAGAAGAAAAGGGAGAAAAGTATATTGACTTGCTGCACGTACACGAAAGCTGGGCAGTATTTCAGCTCGTCATGGGCTCTAAGGTTCTGTATGATCGCTGTAATGTTTGCTGCTGCTTGGAAGGCAATTTTGCGGGACGGATAACCTGAGATAGCTTGATTAAGGTGCGCAGAATCCGGGAGGGTTGCCGGTGGCATGTGTGCTCTATGTAGAAGGCATAATGTTGTACTAGTTTTTTTTTTTTTTTTGGTAAGGCCGGGATTTGATGATTAGGGCTTGTAACGATCGGTATAAAAACCCGGACTTACTAGTATGTAGAGTGGAGGAGGGCAGCCCAAAAGTTTTGCCTTCGGACGTCATTCATATGATACTTCATTTCCTCTGGTAGGTTGATCATCCAATCTGCTAGGGCCATGTCGCTATGCGTGAGATCGATAATGTGATGCCTACGGGTACGTAGAGCAACAGAGTATTGTTGTGATAGCACTAAGCCCATAATCTCGCAAAGTTTTACGTAATGGAGAAAAAACTTTACGTGAAGTGGATTTGGCTGATACTCCATGGAAGCTCCAGGCTCATCTTCCTCAAAATCATCCTCTGATATCATTTCAACGTCGGAATCATCGGTGTTTATGTGAACCGGCCGCCCAAGCGCGACGGCCACGGACCTATCCCGCGTGAACAACGTCCACCAAATCCTCTTCCAGATTCGCTTGTCCGCTCTACTAAGCTGGGATCGTTCCACACTGGAGGCAGATGGTAGTGATAAGTCATTACAAGTCTTGATGATTTGAGGTTAGATAAAGCGTATACTTACCTCCGATGCATCCCGGAGCCCTGCGCAACCACAGTGGCGACTCTGCTCCAATAGAAAACGTTTTTTGTAACATCTGGAGACTTAGTTAATAGATGTCTAAATTTCTCGACTGTGAGGGTGGGTCTTTGCCTGATACCTTCTGGACCTTCCCAGTACCAGCCCATAAGTATAAGGGACTGTACTATGGTTACTCGGTCATCTTCATAGTTTGCGTCGTAGAGTGCCTTGGCCCTCTTATAGAATGTCAGCGCAGCAGGCGTCGTGGAGCCGCTTGCATCCATCAAAGCTGGATTCGTGCAGACGCGAGAGCCGGCAAGAAGCACTGCTTGCAATAGAAGGAGGGATGGTGGATTAGAGAGGTCTCTATAACGCCGCATGAACCTGTTGCGATTGATAACAGGGACTATTGGAGCGATATGTCGGAAGAAAGAATCAACGAGCTCATCACAAAGCGCTTTAGGGGGTAGCAGAAAAGCGCCCCTTCGATTCAGAATTTCGATTTCCTCGTTATCGAGCTCTGTAAGTTGGGCGCGGGCCCCCCGAATACTTTCGGGGAGTGGGTAATGGACAACATCGGCGGCACCATGTCTATCATGAACAAGCAGACTGAGGTTCGAGGATTCCCCTACAGGTTCAAATACGAGATACTAAGTTCAGAATCATTCGTTAGGCAGCGGAGGGTGGGGACTATACCTAAATAAGCGACTCGGCCTGCGTCTTTAATAGGAGCACGAGCAAATTTGGGTTTCAAAAACTGAACGAAAAGGTTGGATTCCAGATCGGCTGAAGAGTCCGAGGTTGAGGTTGTTGAAAGCGATGGGCCGTCTGGCTCAGAGGGTGGGTCATGGACGGCAACTTTCGGTACTGCCCCAGGGGATGCACTTTTTGAATCTCTAAAGATGGATCATGAGATTAAACGAACGCAATGGACTTGCAAATTAGTCTGTATCAACCTACGATTCTTCTTCCTTTTGTTTAGTATCGGAGAGCGCCTTCTTTCTCTTCGGCGTGGGAATTTTGCATTCAATAGAGAAGGCGACACAGTTTGTACAAGGCACTCCTAAGCTGGCAGCGTCGCATCGGACCTATTTTGGCGGTTAGTCTTTTGCTCTATGTTGGTATTTTAGTTCTCCAGGCATGGAGCGGAAGAATGTATAGGGGATGGTTATAAAAGGGGAAGCATTTCCGATGGCTTCGGCACTATATATTCAAGGAAGATCAACAGCAGGAGGTAAACCTTACCTTCCGAGCGTGGCATGTCTTCACAGTATGGCAACATTAGTAAAGTCTATATCGAGGCTGCGAAGCTTGAAAGAGTATATATGGAAGCCGCAAGGGTATCATACCTCACAGGCCCGTGACGCCCTTTGTCTGTTTGATAAGTAATCCGTTTAGCAGAAGGACCAGCAGCATCGCATCACACCGAATCCAAATACATCATGGTCCCGCTGGCTAGGCTGGTGTGCGAAAGCCGTCTGTTGATGTAAGATGCTTAGGGGAGGTGGACTCGGATGTTGCGATACGTCGACGAAGCTGCGATTTGCTTACCTGCGGAAACCGGAGTGACTTGTACTCTGGGATGTCGCGAATTGTGCGTTCCCTTGAGGGTTAGAGGTGGGTGCGGGTGGGGCGTTTGTCTCTTCATCCGTATCTCTCATCATGTTTGTCTGGAGATGGATTTATTCGAAGAGTGGTGGTCAAGATGGCGGGTGTCGGGTGTAGCTTGAGCGGGAAACGACGGCCTGGCGGGGACTTTTTTTTTTTGGAGGGGTGGCGGCGAAGCATTAAAGGTACACGGGAGAGGCCGATTTCGATGGGATGCGGGACCAAGCAGTCGGCGCTGGTTGCGCGCAACAGATTGAAGCCAAATAATAGCCTGAGGATTGTTTTGTTAGAAACCCGCGTGGCGTTTTATGCATCGATACCCCATCCCATCTCGACAAGAGTAATTACACCTAACAAAACGGGAAAAGTGTGAGCATCCCTGGCCCTGCCGAGTTTATGTATAACAATGGAGAAAAGGCAGCGATGTCCAGCTAGCTACATATATTTATTGCACAGCTTTTCACGTTCTGAGTGAACCGATTGATTGATAAATTACGCCCTCCAAGGGGCTTGTCCAGTCTACAATCTGTATCACATGCGATCCTTCCACTATCAACCTCGTCTTAGCATGAGAAATAATGAAAGGCATAGAAGGTAAGTCGGCAATCGAATACGCTCATTCGTAATCACTTTCAAGCACCCCTCATGTAACGAGGCCTCGTTTTTCCCCTTCCGAGAAGAAAATTAGCATACGCCAGATCTTCTTTACCAGCACCTCCGCATCTTCGTCCAAAGCCTATATTATAAGCAATCAAATTAGTCACCAATTACAACCCATCCCCCATTTGAGGGAAAGAAGGCGAAAGGAATAGCAAAGACAGAAGGAAAAGCAAAAATAAAACCAAAATGAAATGAAATAAAACCCAAAAAAAAAGAGAGAGAAAAGGACAAAATTATATCCTATGATATAATGAAAGAAAATGGAAAAGACAAAGCGCGAGAGAAAAATTTAGAAAAAGACAAATGAAGATAGATAAATAGGTAGGTAGGTAGGTAGATAGAGAAGGGGGGGGGGGGCAGAAATACAGGAAGAGGCCAGGGAAAGAGAAGATGTGAAAAATAACGTACCATCTCAAGCTCCTTAACAAGATCGGTGGCAGATCCCCGTTTCTTGATATGCTCCAAAACAAATGTAATGAGTTCTTGTTCTTGAACTCCAAGGTACTAATGCGACGGATGTCGTGTTAGCGAGCCTATAGAATGGTAGCATATGGTTGGTAAAGGTGGATAGTTAACCTACTTCAACAATCTTCTTTTCCACGAAAGGTTGCAGTTTTTCCTTGATCATGGCATCATCCACAAATTCCCAATTGACTTTCCAGTTCCAAAGACCGTTCTTGTCAGACGGTATCTCTTGCGCCAATGCTTTGACAAGTTCCTCTCTTGATTCGTCGTCTGTGATTACATTCTCTTCATATTGTATTGGGATAAGAACCCTCCTGGTCTTCGAAGTATCCTCATCCTCATCCTCCAAAAGACCCTCTATATCTGCTACCGTGCGTCTTGGTCTGGTTAGGTCGGTTGCTTTGTTCCGTACTGACGCGCCAAGGGAAAGTTTGATGCGAGGCTGCTGAGTCTCCTTCTCAGAAACCCGCCCATCCTTGTCAGAAGCCTTTTCGCGCAAGCTGTGGGCGCTTTTGGTTTCCGATGCCTTTTTCTCGTTATCAAGAAGGCGTTCTTCCGCGGCCTTATCCCGCGCATCCATTTCTTTTTCTCTGGACCGAAATTGTGTCCTGTTTCTTATCCAGAGAGATCGATCAATATAATAGTCCTCAACTCGGCGGTCCATCTCGACGTCATCATCCCACTCGGAAAGTCGTAGAGCCATGGCTCCCTTTTCGATTTCTTCTCTCCGTAGATCTTCCTTATCTCTTACAGATTCCCGCTCGATAGCCGACGTACGTGACCGCTCTCGGTTCAGCCAGCGGCGTTCATGGTCTAAGAATATAGCATCGACTTCACGCATCCTTTTTTGTTTCCGACGGAGCTCAAGTTCTGAATCTGATGCATCAGAATCATCGTCTTCTTGTGGCAGACGATTTGAAGATCCGTTCACAAATTTTACAGACTGTGCAGCAGGGCCTGTCGGTGCAGAGAAAGGGATGTCATTGCGGAGCCTCGAGGGACCAACCGGTATGGAATTTGAGCCTGCAGATGGGCCAGTTGGAGCTGATGCTGGTGGCGAAACAAACCGATAGCCCCTGCTACCTGACATACGATCGCGTTCCTGCTGCTCTATTTCTTCCTCTCTCTTTATCCTTTCAATGTCTCTTCTGTTCGATCGCTCTCTGAAAGCTGCTATTTCTTTCGAAACGGTTTCTCGCATATCGGCTGGAATATCTGCCAACTCGTCATCTATGGTGAGAGAAATTGTTACAACCTCGGGGTGTCCTTGGTCGGGTTTGTTCGGCTCGTCATCAGCAGGGGCTTGGATTCCGTCAGAAGTGGTAGATTTCTCTTGCAGTCTCACGTCTACACGACGATCAGGGTCTGAATATTCAGAAATGATACCGCTGATAGCGAGACGAATAGACTCGTACCGGGAGCTTTTATCCGCGGGGTCAGAACCACCATCCATTGCGTCGATCGTCTCTTGACTTTTTAGTTTTTCAATAATCTCGTTTGCACGCTCGTCATGGATTACCTGCCGCGGGAAAAGGTTAGATGTCAAGCGATAGTGCATTGATCGCCAGAGTTACATACTAAAATTTTCGAGCTCTTGTTTCGGTCTTCTGGGTGAGCGATGCTCAGATCATGCACTGCCATAAGAGCTCCAAGAACACCTTCAAATGTCTCGTATTCACAAAACCCGAAATTCCGAGGTCTCCCCGCTTCGTCGGATACTCGAATCCATCGTCGAATCGGGCCTGCGGCCTGCAAAAATTGGTTTAGCAAAAAAGAACAATAAAATTGGTGGAATCGATTGATCAATCGTAGACCCCGCGCCAACATAGTGGGAATATATAGGGCAAGAACCTTAAGAATTCGCTCAATCCATTGATCGTCTAAAAGCTGGGGAAGCGACCCGACAAAGACGGACTTGATTTGCTCGTCGACCGTGGGCGGGATGAAGCCGGAGGCAGATTCCCGCGCTGTAGAGGAAGCTGAGGTAGGATTGAGGGATGGCTTTGAGCTCTGAGGTAGGTGCGCTAAGCTTGACGACGGCTGATGCGAGGATGTCCCAGGCAATGGCTGTTGTTTGGTGGATGTAGTCCCCAGCCTGATAATGGGGGCATTGAAGTTGATATTTGGTAGGCTGGCTGGTGGCGAGAAGGCGGGAAGTCCAGGACGGTTCGGAACATTAGCCTGTGCGGCGTGAGGCGTAATGCCGGGTACAGGAGCGACACCAGGTGCGGCAAAATTCGGGGCGCTGGAGCCAGCGGGGCTTACACCAGGAGGGAAACCAAAGCCTGGAGGCATTTGGATTCCTGGAGGGGCCTGCATCGACGGCCGACCATACGCATTTTCTGCGCCAGACGGTATCTGTTAGTGGGTGTATGCGTGGAAAAAAAGTGAAATTTTTTTTTTTTAAGAATATGACTTACGGTTGTACGGATACATGCCGTTGATAAAAAAGATAGCTGCCGTGGGCGTCTCGATATCCGTTCGATGGATGGAAAAACTGGCGCTGGTTGACTGAACAGTAGTGTGAGTGAAGGAGCGACCACGCGCTAAATCCGTGATGTTGAATTTCGGCCTGCTGACTCAGCAAATACAATCACTAGCTCGATTAAGAGTTTCAGATTTACACTTGCTGAGAGAATTCAATTACCGTATTAGGAAAGCAGCAGAACTAATCTCCCAAAGAAAGAAGAAAAATAATAAATAAAATAAAATAAATTTTGTGCTTGGACTTGGCGGAGGTGCCTGACCGTGAGCCTTCGGGACATACCTGAACGAACAACCTTTATCTGCCCCTCCATCCTCCGCTCCGGGCATCACGTCACATCATGTCCACTGCTCTACGCGGCATCGTATTCGCCTTTCGATCGCCTTCCGCGGTCGTATCGATCTGGAGTCCCTACATTTCGACTTTAATCACCAGAAAAGTCGTCTCAGCAGTAGCTCATGCCAGGATATCAACCTCCACTGGTCGACGCCAAAGCGACCCCCTCCAACCTCGAGATAGGATTCCTGCCATGGACTGGACTACGAACTCTCCAATAGCGGCAGATTCCGATATACCTTCGATCCCGCCTTCTTATCATTCCAAATTATCACCAAGGCTCGGCTCGACCGCTGGTCGGAGTGTTGCTGTTCGCGGAGGAGATGTCGCCGGAGCATTCATGCAACTTAAACGAATATGCTTTGAGAATGCCATCGCCAGAGATGCGTCAGCGCAAAGGTTTTACGAACGGCCTGGGGTGAAGAAGAAGAGGTTAAAGAGGGAACGGTACCGCCGAAGATTCAAAGAGAGTTTCAAACGGATGGTCAGCACTGTTCTTGAGATGAAGCGTCAGGGTATATAAGCAACCACGGGCGGTCTACCCTCAAAATAATGCAGTTTATTGCCAACGGCCAAATAGTTCAAGAATCTAACTAATATATGTTACATAATGACAAATAAAGAAGGAAGGGGGGGTGTTCGCTTCGGGCGTCTCCCAAACTCAAGGACGACTCAACTCTCAATTAATCTATCTTGTGTACTCGAATATGAGGACCCTTGTCTTCGTCGGAAAAAGTCTTCATTCCTAACTCCTCTGACCTCCTCCGGCTTAACGCACAGTAGAGCTTCACCGTTGGCTTTCTTTTCTTTAATATACTCTCGTATAGGAATCATCGCTGCGTCTCTGCACGCCTCTTTCATGTCGCTTCCACTCATTCCGGCAGTCCGTTTTACTAAATCATCAAGGCTAAATCCCTCTGGCTCGTCGAGCTTGGTGTCTTTCAGAATAATCCTCAAAATCCGCTTCCTCTGTTCAGCACTTGGCAATGATACCGCAAATCTTTTGGGTAGTCGTCGGAGGATCGCTTCATCAATATCTTGTATCCTATTCGTGGCTCCTAATACCACTATCCGTGGTGGCCGCTGGTCCACCGTAGACAGCAGCCCATCCCAATGAGTCATGAATCTAGATACAACTCACTCGTTAGTTTATTGGGTTAGTTTTTAATTTCCCAAGTGACAATTACTAACTCCGCTTTCACCATGGTGCTTGCTTCGTGATCTGAACTGCTTCTACTCCGCAAGACAGCATCGATCTCATCGATAAAGATTATGCTCGGTTCCAATTTCCGTGCGAGAGAGAACAGAGCGGCCACAAGTTTATTGCTATCCCCGTACCACTTTTCGGTCAGCGTACTGATATGAAGGTTGATAAAGCAAGCTCCGGATTCGTGGGCCAACGCTTTTGCGAGCATGGTTTTGCCTGTTTCCCCGATGAAATTAGCTTTACACTGTTGAGAAACGGATACAAGAACTTCCAAACCTACCACAGCCAGGGGGGCCGTAAAGAAGAACGCCCTTAGGTGCAGAGAGGAGTGATGAATGGTCGGAGAAAAGGTGGGGCCTGGTCACAAGTTAGCTTCTTTTGCATATAATTATTTTTCATAAGAGGAGAAAGGTATTTTTTTTACACGGTAAGTGGATATATAACCGACTCCTTAAGTTCCTCGATGATATCAACCAAGCCGCCGATATCTACGATAAGCCATGAAACCTTAGTCCGGGATCATTCAAAGGGGTGCCACTTTCGCACACTACCTTCAAATGATACGTGTATATCTTCCGGTGCCACTACTTCCATAGCAATAGTTTGTTCATATGATGTGAGGGCCAGATCTGCCCTCTTTACGTCTCTTTTGGTGCCGGCATCAGTGTCGGCGTTATCGAGCCTGCGAAGAATGGCGGAACTTCGTTTCCGATTTTCTTCTTTTTGATCGGCCTCGGGATCGAACCGCCTCATGGCATATTTGATGAGGAAGTAGGCCGATAGTTGCTGTTTGGATGTGTCAGCAGGGTGTCTACGGGAATCAGGAACAGAGATGTCTGGGTTTCATACAGCGGCCGCTATGAATAGGATATCAGTGATGAACCTCGTAGACCGCTTTGCACCGGCGCCAGACATGATGAGTGAGTTGGATACGAGAGCGTGGAGATGTCCGTTTGTTTTTGTTGTGGTGATTGTAGGTAAAAGTTTCCGCGGCCAACGCGTGTGCGATTCGATTGCAAGTTGTCGCTCAGGGTCTGTGGCGAAGGCTCGTCTTTGGCGTCGTTAGTTTTACCGACAGGCGCCTGCATGTGACAGGGCACCAGCCACAGCTTGTATCCCCTGTTGTTAAATCTATGGCTAGTTATAATGACGTCAACGGAAACCGAGCCCGACTTCGGTTACTGCCTGCCCTAGGCTCGGCTCACCGGGTCAACAGGGTTTTGTTGGTTACTAACGTTTACTGATCATCCGTCTGTTTCCGCGGAAGAACTACGAGCTGAGTAAACCCCGCTACTGTACCACCACCTTGCCCCCCACCTTATCGATACCGCCCAGCTGAGAAGCAACTAGGTAAAATAACACCCTAAGCTAGTAACTAGAGTACAAGTATATATAACCACCAAGGTGTTCGTGCTCCTGCACCCTCGCGACTTCTTCACCTCCCTACCTACCACTTCTCAAGCCCAGCTTATAAGTTGGACCTATCAGTATTCACTTCCAATTGGTTCAATTGAAAGCATCAGTACAGTCTTTTTTTCTCCGCCATAGCCAGCTCCCTGCTATGTCTTTCTCCCAAGCATCGGAATTGCCTGCCTGGAAAGCCCTGCAGGAGCACCATGCTGCATCGGGAAAACTCTTGATTCTCAAGGAGCTCTTTGCCAAAGACTCGCAGCGTTTCTCCAAGTTCTCCCGCACCTTCAAGAATACTGCTGACGGAAATGCCATTCTGTTCGATTTCTCCAAGAACTTTATCACCGATGAGACTCTCAGCTTACTCACTGACCTTGCTCGTGAGGCTGGGGTTGAGAAACTTCGAGATTCTATGTTCGCCGGCGACAAAATAAATTTTACGGAAAAAAGAGCTGTTTACCATGTTGCCCTCAGAAATGTCTTGAACAAACCAATGCAAGTCGACGGCAAGAGCGTCGTCGAAGAAACGAGCGCGGTTCTTGACCACATGAAAGAGTTTTCAGAACAGGTCCGGGATGGCTCCTGGACCGGTTATACGGGCAAGAAAATCAGAAGTGTCGTGAACATCGGTATTGGGGGGTCTGATCTGTAAGAGGTACCTTCGACTGCATTTCTTAACAAAACTATTGACATGCCGATTGCGTTTCCAAAGCGGTCCTGTGATGGTCACCGAGGCCTTGAAGCCATACGCAAATAGGGATATAACCCTTCATTTTGTCAGCAATATTGACGGTACTCATGTCACCGAAGCCCTCAATGGGTGTGATCCGGAAACCACTCTTTTCCTCATTGCTTCCAAAACTTTTACTACCGCTGAAACCATCACCAATGCAAACACCGCAAAGGCCTGGTTTCTGAGATCCTTGAAATCAGATTCAGAAGCTACAGAGGAAGCTGTCTCGAAAAGCGCGATCGCTAAGCATTTCGTAGCGTTATCGACAAATGCCGAGGAAGTCGCCAAATTCGGAATTGATACTAAGAATATGTTCGGCTTTGAGTCCTGGGTTGGTGGACGATACAGCGTTTGGTCCGCTATTGGGTTGTCAGTTGCAATCTATATCGGATTCGATAATTTCCACCAGTTTCTCGCCGGCGCGAACGCAATGGACCGGCATTTTGTTGAAGCTCCGATAACAGAAAATATCCCAATTCTCGGGGGTCTTTTGAGCGTTTGGTATAGTGATTTTTTCGGTGCACAAACCCACCTAGTGGCCCCGTAAGTTCCAAAATCCCGAATTCACCATTGTGAGAGAATGATTCCTGATGGTAGCCAAGATTCGATCAATATCTCCATCGGTTCCCGGCCTATTTACAGCAGCTTTCTATGGAATCAAATGGCAAGGCGATCACTAGGACCGGTGAATATGTCAAATATACGACAGGTGCAATTCTTTTCGGCGAACCTTGCACCAACGCCCAGCATTCGTTCTTCCAATTGCTCCACCAGGGAACAAAAATGATTCCAACTGATTTCATACTGGCAGCCCAAAGCCATAATCCCGTAGAAGAAAACAAGCACCAGAGGTAAATCATGACATATTAAGGAAACGCCTTCATATCTCTAACCTAACAAACTTAAATAGGATGCTCGCCTCCAACTTTTTCGCTCAATCGGAAGCTCTTATGGTTGGCAAGATGCCAGAGGAAGTAACCAGCGAGGGTGCCCCTGAGGACTTAGTTCCCCACAAAGTATTCCTCGGAAACCGTCCAACAACTAGCATCCTGGCTACAAAAATTACTCCTGGGGCACTGGGCGCACTTATTGCCTATTACGAGCATGTTACGTTTACGGAGGGGGCAGTAAGTTGTACCGATTGGCTGTGATTTCCTGAAATGGACTCTCATAGAACGTTTTTGCGCATAGATCTGGAATATCAATTCCTTCGACCAATGGGGCGTAGAGCTTGGTAAAGTCCTTGCCAGTAAGTCTTCGAAATAAATTAATTTATGAGTATGGACATCCACTAATGGCGTCATAGAAAAAATTGGCAAAGAGTTAGAGGATGACTCGACAGTTTCAGCCCATGATGGGAGTACCAATGGCCTAATCAACGAGTTCAAACGCCTTTCGAAGCTCACATGAGGGGCCAACCCCTAAAAGGTTCAGCAGGGGATCCATTTTTGTGGTGTGCCGCCGTCATGATCCCTATCTTGAGTTTGTTTTCATTCGTTGTTACTCAGAGTTTGGTAATTCATGACCAGTTGCTATTGGCCCATATAATCGGAGTTGCCCAGCTCGATAGGAAAGTTTAAAAAGGAGTTATTCTTTATGAAAATAATTGTAAATCCCCCATTGCTGGAAGGAATTTGGCGCAATCTCTCGTGAACGGGCCAGTCTTCTTCTCAAGAAGTATTTACCCTCAGCCTTGGATGGATTCAGCGGACCTGCAACATTTGAAGTGTTGCATCCCTCAAACCGTGCATGTGCTAAGGATCTTCCAAACCAGAATTCATCACGGTATTACCGTCGTTCGCCGTTGATAACCTGGCGCATAGGCCTAAAAGAACGACTGTCTCCGTCGCGGCATAATAGTTTAAGGCGTCGAGCAATATCTTAAGGTGTCGGCTAAAGTTCTCTTCGTATTTTTTAAGGTTATCGCTCAGCTTCTCGACCTTGGCGGCTTCTTCAGATCCCAGGCTAACAATAGCAGAGTTCATTGGATTAAGGCTGGGATCAGCAGAAACAAGCGCCCTGGATAGATGTGAATTGTAGGAAGCAAACATTGTGCATGTTTGCATGATTTTGGCGTGGATCTGGTAGACGAAGGATGCAATGAGTAACTGGATCAACTTGATTGGCAGAAACCAAAGATCTACTTTGACATACCTTGAGGAGTTTGGAATTGGTCAGCATGCATTCCTTCAAGCATGTATCTAGAAAGTCTACGTGGTTTTGCATAAGCTCATCTACAGTCTTAACGCTCCCAATCCTCTCTTGAAGGTTATGCCAGTTCGGTTCGAGAACTTCAGCGGTGCAAAAATAGAGAAGCTGCTGGACGAAGACAAGCATCCTTGCCCTTAAGGTGAAGGCACCCCGTTTCCACCGTTCAATAGAAGGGAATCGAGAGTAATGCCGCCAGGATGTCAATTTAGTATGGTCCTGCCACGCCCCAACCAGAAGGATTTCAAGATGTCTGAGAGACAATAAGTAGCGGAATAGTAATTGGTACCTGAGTATGGTTTTTCTCGAAATAACGAGAGAGAGTGGGAATGGAACCGAAAAATCAAGTTCCATCGCATTAAACCCCGTGATTGATTTATCATCGTCGAAGCTTGACCCGCGATGATCCTCTGGGAGACTTGTGCCATCTTCCACGCCACTTACACTGACGATTCTCATCAACCACTTTGTAAGGCCGATTTCATTCATCTGAACCTTAACATCCTCTTTAAATGGATCACCTGCCGCGATACTTCCGGGTTGTCTTAGAGTCAGATCAAGAAGGGATTGCAATTTGGCCACATTGACATTCTTCGCTGGTTTCTTCAACTCCGACGTTCCCAGCTCCAAAAAATATGAGAAAAAGTCGGATTGATCGAGAAAAAAGTAATGTTTTAGGGAGCGAAGACGCGCTCGCAAGCCGTGTGTCGTAAGTAAAAGGTCGAGAAGAGATTCGTTTGCGTGAGCGTAGGCTGAGCTTACATTGTCGAGAAAACTGATAGACAGGTAAGTTCGGATACGTGCATGTTTTCAAACCCTCCAAATTAAGGAGGATAAGGGTGATTTGGGTCCTACTTTGGGTCATCAAAGGTCAATGGGACGTCCTTTACCTCCTTGCTCACATCGACACCACCGCATTCTCGGACCACGTTGAGGTATTTTCCGGCCAGTAAGACCTTCTCTTTCACGGCTTCGAGTTGCGGAGGCACATCGCTATGTCGGATAGTATATCTTTTATCCCAATATTCATCCGTATAATCCTCTTCCAGTCTTTCCCTTCGGATCGACTTAGTTTCTTTAATCAAAAACTCAGAGTGCGCATCCTTAATCACCCCATGGTGAAGCCACTCGTTTAACATTGCCATGTATGGCATCGACGATTGACGAAGGAGGTGTTCAAGTAAGTTGCGAGTGGAGGGATCTCCAGCCATAGAATTAAGGCGATGTGTGATAAGAGCGAGGACAGCACCACCTTTGCACACTTTCCTCCCCATTACTGGCCCTCCACCAGCGATATTCGCGCCATCTCTAAGTGACTCGAGCAGCAGTTCGACGTCGTCCCCTGCAGAGTCCAGATCGTCATCTTCGAGAAGGGAGTTTCTGCGTAGGATTTCCTGAGCTAACGAATATAACTGTGAGAGCGTATGAGAAACCGAAATTGTACTTAGGTGAAGAGTATGTAGGGTGAATCCGGGGTTAGAGAGGAATTGATGTTCCAGTTGTGCGATGAGCACGAGATAGTCTTTCAACAACTTCCTGATAGCAGCGCATAAAGCATGATTTACAGCGCCAAATTCATCTCGCGATTGCACCTCAACAAAAGCATCAAGTGCGGCGTAGTGTCGAGCGACCCTAAGAAGAGCTCCTAGGATATCCCTAATTCCTGGTTCAAGACCTGTGGGCATTCTGAACTGGGGACCCGCTAAGCGTTCTGCTTCGATGGAAGGATTATACTCCTCCTTGAACCGTATATATTGGCCTTCGAATCCCTAAAACATCAAAGAGATTACACGTTAGTCATCAGATCGCAGACGAGGTGACCGATGCGGATTCGCTAATCACCGATCACATAGAGGGTTACAAGGTTCGCACCATAAAACAGAAGAGTAGATCTTCAATGATCGTTGCTTCTTGAGTCTCTTGCTTCATCTGCTCGAGTGAGGCTAAACCCTTTGCGGTGGGGATAGCGGTGGATAGTGGTGGAAAGTTAGTCCTCGAGGCAAGAGGAGCTGAGGTTTGCTGCTTCAGAGAGACTTCAGATGACCAAGGAACTATAGCTTTAACTTAGCAAGATCCCCTGGCAGTCCTCGGCGATATTCAAAATGTCCAAGCTGATCCAGCATACCTGTCCCAAGGTTGCTCGAGGAAGTGCCCGCTCGAGGCTGAGCTCGGTTCTGGGTACTAGATGCCCCTCTCGTGTCATTTGGTTTACGTTGTGTCGACTTGGTAACTAGAAGAGCAGTATTTGCGGTTGTCGTGGTTGTTGTGGTTGTGGTCACTCTGCGGTCCACCTTGGAAGCTGGATTGGTGGACCGTGAGGATGATATGGGAGGCGCCGCATGGGGAGGCACGGCTCCCGTGGGCCGGTGGGACCTGGGAGAGACGGGGGCATCGGAATGGGAAGTTGGAGGACGGTTTGTGGTTCCGGTGGTAGTTGAGATATTGCGAGAGTGACCCGAGCGAGTCGGTCGGTGGGACATCTTCGATCAAGTCAAACGGCGGTCATTGGAGTAGCTCGGAGAGAGGGATCCATATATTACTTATTCGGTACTTGAATACCTCTGGTTCAGTACTTGAGCCGTTCTGAAGTTCACGGTGACAGGACCGGTGTGATGAGATGGTGATGTTGTTTACTTGGTGGTTGTGGTTTGTGGGCTGCCCAGCGCTCTCACTTGCATGGGAGACGCGCGCTGCTGCTGCCCCTCCTTCCAGCGCCGCCGAGGTTTCGACTGTTTTCACCAACCAACCGTCACATACATACATACATACATACATACATACATACATACCTCTAACCTCTAACCTCCAACCTCCAACCTCCAACCAACCGTCAACCCGTTCCTCATCACCATAACGCCCTGCGCCCTTCGCGTGGACAAACCCCGCATCTCTCACCACCCCCCAATGGCTGTCTCATCCGATCAAACACCGATATCAGCATCGACGGCCCAATTACCACCGTCCACCATCCCAACCTCACCCCGTCTCCCATCACCACCGCCGCCCGTTGAGGACCTGTCCAATCCCCAATCTCCATCATTCATGGCAAACCCGGCTTTCCCAGCACCTCAGAATGCCCCACAGCTCATCTCTGGTAGTGGGAACCGGCGGATTAGGAAAGGTACAAAGTTAAAGGATATCACCGGTCCGCCACTTGTTCCCCTCGCGGAGCTCGACTCTGCATTTCAGCTCCAGGAACACCTAGCTGCCCTACTCTCCTCGACCACAAACCCCCCGGGCTCCGATCATGTTGTACCTCTCTCGCGGAAGGATTGCGACCGTATCGCAAGTTGTCCCGATGGCATAGACGAATGGATGTGGTGCTATGAGCTGACAAGGCGCCTAACACGCGATCTCAACTATCTCGTCGTCGGTCTCCTTGGTGACAACTGCACCGAGGAAACGTGCCCGGAGATGCGCGCCTCATTATGGCAGTATCTTTGTGCGGTTCATGACCCTCCTCGCTCCTGCTGTGCAATGGATTATTCTGTGCACACTTTGGACCATGCTGCAAGCACCCTCTGCTCTACAAAACACTTCCCTAGTAGACTTAATATAAATGCAAATGGAACAAAGCAGCTCTCTAGTATTTTTCGTCGCCTTTACAGAATATTCGCACATGCTTGGTTTTTGCACCGAAGTGTTTTCTATGATGTCGAAAACGAACACGGCCTCTACGTGGTAATATAATCTTGATCACCGAATGTCATCTAATGATAGTTGAAAGATGATCAACTAACCTCCGCATAATGGCTTCAGTTTTTTAGAACCGTCTCAGACAAATACAACTTAATCCCGGAAGACAATCTCACGATTCCTGGTGTAGCTTTTGATGGGAACAGCAAAGACGAAGGCGCCGATTTCATAAGAAATGGGTCGGAGAATAAAGCTTCGGGACATGATTCAGATCTGGAGGATGATCTTGATCTGGAGGCTAATGAATCCGGCGACGTTCCAGTTATGTTGAATGAAGGAGTTTCTCTTGATGGCATTTCCGACCAAGCAAACAACGACCAGCCTAAAATACCCTCAGGTCCAGGTGTGACTGGGATATCAGATAACTTTCCCTTGTTCGTTCTCTCTCAGGATGGCGGTGGGATGTCAGTTGCAGGCCAAGATGTAGAAGAAGAGTTAACCAGTAGCGACCCAGTGGCTGTTGGTTTGGAGGGTGATTCGATTTCTGATGGGCATCAGATTGAGATGAAGCTTGATTTAGATGATACTGAGCACGGGGGAAGCTGAAAATTAACCGCTAGATATTTCGAGGGGTTTCTTTCCCTCCTCCTTTCTCCATTACTTGAAAGGGATACCACAAATTTCACACTGTTATCTAGAACAGGATGTTTGAGAAATAGATCGCCATAGCCTCGAGGTTATCAAGCTTGAGGGCAAAACTACAGGTAGTTGACTTAGATACCATATCTTATGTTGACCATAAAATAACCTAATGGGATTTTTCGATAGATCAAATGTTGTAAACATATGGGATGATATAATGTGAAGCAAATAGCATATTTGAGTTATCTATCTATCATCGCTTGCGATGATGCTCGCCCCCCTTTTCTTGTATCACGACGCTGGTGCCATCTTGGAACCGTGTGCCTATATTTATCCTATCATTAGTTATCATTACAAAATCTTTATTTTCAGGTCAAGACGCCTACTTACGAAATATACAGTTGGCGTTCTGAAACATTCCATCCTTCAAGCTAACGACAATGAACTGGGCCCCTTTGAAACGTGTTTTAATGAGCCTGCCAATGTTCTGAGTATGTGAGAGGTCCAACGCTGCATCGACTTCGTCTAGAATATACATCGGAGCGGGTTTGAATTGCAGTAAAGCCAAAATGAGGGACAATGCAATTAGGGACCTAGATAACACTGTAAACTTATACCAGAGTAATACGAGGCTAGGGATGTTTCATACCTTTGACCACCGCTCAGTTCCGTCAAACTCTGTTTCCAGACCTTGCCCAGTGAGACTTTTACCTCAAGCCCTTCCGTGATATCTTTGCCCTCTGGAGGCTCAAGTTTCGCAAAGCTCCCTGGCAACAACTCTGAAAATATTTGACCAAAGTCGACCGTTACTTTTTCCCATGTCCTTTTTAGAGCATCTCGTTTATACTCGTCCAAACTTTCAATTGTCTTGGTGATTTTTTCCTTATCACGGATGACAGTATGAAGCATCCTTTTGAGTGCTACCTCTTTCTTTTCCACGCTATCGATCATGTTCATGACTTTCGGGTTGATCTTTTTCTTCATTCCCAAAAATCTTTCGTTAATAACTTTCAATGAAGCTCTACACTCTGGTATGTTTTGATTCGTGAAGTCGTAGGGAGTTCCGGCACGGCCGAAGCTCTCCTCTTCATCTTGAATCCATTCATATTCGCTTTCCAAATTCTGGAGCGTTTGTCTCAGGGATTCTTGCTCTTTCTTGACTTTCTCGGCTTCGTGTTTGAGTTGTTGTAATTCAAGGCTTTCCTCTATAATTCTGGTATTTTTGTCTTTCACTGCTTGTTGTAGAGATTGCAGCTCATCATCAAATCCACTCAACCTTTCTCTCTCTTGGTCTAGTTCTAAGAGCAATGACTCGTGGCTCCCCTGTGATTGAATCCCGTTAATCCCGGGTAAAGGAACCTTAAGGCCAATTCAGAACTAGGGGGTCTCACCTTGACATTTGCCTGTTCTTCGACAAGTTTATTAAGTTCTAATTGTTGGGAGGACAGACTAGCATTCGTTTCGTCAAGTTGCTCCTTCGCGATTGATAGGTCGCCCCCCGCTTGCTCTAGATTCCGGTTTTATTAGGCTAGTGCAACATCCCGAAGACAAGAATCATAATACCCATTTCCAGACGAGCGTTTTGGTATTCCTTTTGTAGGGATTTCATCTGCTCGATCTTCCTCGAAAGTTCTGACTTGGCTGCTGCCACAGATTTCTTCTCATGCTATTAGCCTTGAAAAAAATCCATTAGATTCATACAGGTTACATACCTGAAGCTCTGCAAGCTTCCCATCCTTGTTTTTGGTGAAGTCTTGCATATCTTTCTCTATGCGCTTGACATCTTTGATCGCATCAAATTCGACTTTCTTGAAGCTTTCGATACCTATTTTCAGTGCGTCAATGTTCTCTTTTCGTTCTTGAACTGCTTGAATTATCTAGAATAGAGGTTAGCAACTACAACTATTTTCACTTTCGGGGTGACTGACGTTCGACGAGGAGTTATTCCCAATCTGCTCCTCAGTGATTTTGATCTCATGAGTTTTGAGATCCAACTTCTGCTTGAAATCTTTTGCTTCATCTAGGCGTTTTCTTTCGCCCTCAAGTTTTGCTTGTATGGTTCTCAGTTGATTAGTCTCAGATTCTAATCGCTGAGTCATGACGTTCAGTTCTTGGAGAGTAATCAAAACTCCGCTTGATGTAGGTGCGCTTCCCCCAGACAATGTTCCTGACGGGTCGTATACGTCTCCGTCCAACGTAACGCTTAGTAGGCGCACAGAAGGGTCAAATGTAACTCGCTGTGCAGTTTCCGCATTCGCACAAATAAGTGCGGAGCCAAATACATACTCCATTGCCTTCACAACTTCCTCACGGTATCCGATTAGAGACAATGCAAGATGTACTTTCCCAGGGGCGAGCTTGTGGGCTGATTCCACTCTCTATTTTGGGATGGTCAGTTTCCAGAACCGAGTATTTGATTTAAATTCGTCCCCTACGGATATTCTTACATCTTGTGCGGCTTGCGACGCGCTGATTTTATTCAAAGGGATGATTGTTACCCGCTTTCTGAGTCGACCTTTCTCAAGAAGTTGGGCGCCAGTAACCTCCGAATCGACGACTACGTTATAGAGTCTTCCGCCAGCGCAGATCTCTAAAGCCGTTCCAGCTTCATATTTATCCTCTGATAGCGAAAACAACTGCGCCACAAGGCCTTTCACCTTTGACCGATCAAAGTTTGCCACGGGGTCGGAATACGTAAACTCGATACTAGCCACTTTCCGACGGAGTTTGTCGATCTTCTCTTGGATATCTCGAATGTTGGCCTGAGTTGATCGTTGAGCCTGCCTCACTCGTTCCTCTGCACCTTCTTCGTAACCCAAATTTTGAAGATTTTTCTGTATATGGTCCGCCTCGCGTCTGAGTGTCTCTAGATTTCGGTACAGTCCGGCATTCTGCTCCATCGCTTTCTTAGCCCTAGGCTCATCCTCGCGAATGCGCTTTTCTAGCTCTGCTATCCGGAGTCTAGCTTGCTCCTGCCCAGTAACAGCGGCGCTTAATCTATTTCTTGCGTCTTTCGATATCATCAATTGCCAGTTAGCGTGGTCATTCGAGTGTTTAAATTCATTCAATAGCCACTAAACATCACGTACCTTGTAGCTGACTCTGATAACCGGATTGTTGGCCTTCTCTTGCGGCTACACCTGTTTGCAATGACTGCAGGAGATCGTCTTGTTTATTCATATCTGCAGTGAGAAGCTCAATATGCTGCTTTGCCGCCTCGTGGCCACCTTTAAGGTCGTCGAAGGCTTTCGTTTTTCTTTCGAGAAGCTGCTGGCAGTTCTGTAGTGCAACTCGGCCCTGTTCGAATTTTGATTGCTCTTCCGTGAGTTGTGTTTTCTTTAAGTCGAAGAGGGTCTGCAGGCGGACCGTCTCGTGTGAAGACGCCTTGACCCTTTCTTCGAGTTCCTGGAATTTCCCCCCCTTTCGAAGCTCCGTCTCTCGCAGAGATCGCACTCTGTGGATATCTTCTTCAAGTTTGTCGATCTCTAATTTCATCCGCTTAGCCCCGCTCTCAATAAATTCAATCCTAGCCTCCTTCAGCTGAAAGTCCGATATGGCACGGCCAATGCGATCCTAGGAAATGGATGTAAGCAAGGCTAACTAGAATTCAAGGATGGGGCTCATACCTTGCCTTTAAGATAATCATGTGCAATGACAACTCTCGAGAGTCTCTCTAGGTCGGACTGGGTCTGTTGGAAGTCTAAGAAGGCTCTCTTCTCCGCTCTAAGCTTCTCAAGCTTAGGTTCAATCTCTTCTTGAAGAAGGGTGTTTATCTCCTGGACTTTGTTGTCCTTCTTCGCCATAGTCTTCAATGCTTTATCTCGTCTATCCTCGAACATCCTCGTCCCTGCGGCCTCTTCGATCAGCGCGAGGACCTCCTCGGGTTTCATATTCAAAACCTTCGTAATTCTTCCTTGCATGATCAAAAAGTTTGGGTTATTGATGTTTAACTGAACAGATTGGAACAGGTTCTGGACTGTTTGCTGCTGGGCCCGATGACCGTTGATGAGGTACTTGCTCGTGCCCCCAAGCACAATCTATTACAGAGCAAAGATCAGAATTTTATAGCAATAATATAAGTAATAAAGCAACACTGCATATTCACCTGTCTTGTCACGCTTATTTGACCATGTTCTTCGAAGCCGATGGGACTTCGCTTCTTGTCACTGTTATCAAAAACAATGGTGACGCTAGCTTTTGTTACACCCGCCTGCCCACGCTTGTAAATCAGGTCCTATTGAGAAAATTAGATGCATAGTCATAACGACCTTTTAAGCTGATCGGTGGACAAGAACGAACTTGCAAGTTTTGCGCTCTGACGGTGCTCATATTGGTGATGCCGAGAACAAAGCATATAGAATCTAGTATGTTCGATTTACCGCTCCCGTTGAGGCCGGTAATCGAATTGAAGCTTTCATCCCTACAGAGCAATATGAACTCAGCCAGAATGTACTTTATTCAAACTCGTCGGTAAAATGAGTATACCAGCCAGATATGACAGTGCGAACTGCATACGACTTGAAGCCCTACCACAAACACGCACAAGGTTAGCTCGGTATCTGATTTGATCAGGAGAAATCGGTTGGCTTGCATCTATAATGATCTCAATGACTCTCATGACTCAGGAGCTCTGTTCCACTCGCCTGGAATGGATTATTGTCGTTAGATTTGGTGGTTGGATGCGGTCTTGTTGTAATTACGCTAGATGTGCTTTTCGCGGAACACTTTTGCCAGTATTTGTCGAAGCTGTCTCTTGTTGTTTTTGCTTGCTACATACTGTGCAAGCTTGTTTGTTTCAGCTACGCGGGTCAACAAGAATTGTACGTGGTCACGGTCACGTGGCCAGAGATCGCGAAACAGTTTGCAAGTTAACAATAGGGTGCATGTGCGTATCCACGCTATTCTAGTTTGGTTCAATGCCGATTTCATAAAGCCAAGTACCTAATTACTTAAGTTTTGAGAGTTTGCTCTCATACGTAGTATCCAAGAGCGATCAAATAAACGCTATAGCTAATATTGCTACAATATTTCTGAGGTACCTAAGTAAGCATAGGACAACTTGAGTGAATCCGGCCTGCCTGCTGAGGGCTCGAAAAGTTCGGGTATTCGCTTGGACCTGGCCGTTTGTAATCTGAGAACTAGCACAAAGGTAGGTATAGAGGCAGGCATCTAATTTATTTAGGTACCGATGACAACCAGAACTGCCTGTTAGTGATAAAAGGTGCAACCAAAGAAAATATTCTGTTCTCATTCTAGTATTTACTCATTCTGCAGAGTTTGAAATTCTAAATAATTCCGGGGATATAGGAAACCAATCCGGTCTTTCCAAAGGGATCGATATTGTATCCGCTGCATTGCTTCAGGTAGGCGGATGCTGTCTCGTGCGCACCTATTCCGATTCCTTTGGCGCGAGCCCCTCAATATTCAGATCCTTGCCTTCCATTAACTTGTACAGTCGTTTGACGTCATCTATGATAAAAAAAAGGGTTCGCCATCGTTAACGGAGTTTGATAAAATTCATAATAAAAGGATAATACTCATACCGGTACACGTCTCGAGGTGGCTGCTTGCGTCCAAACTTTTAGAAACGAAAACGTTATCACTGGCATCGTCGGATTGTTCCCATAAAACGGAAGGTGGTCCCATAAACCTATCAATAATGAGCTGTTTGATCTATCAAAGATTGTGATAAAAAATTTTCACACTTACGTTTCTTCAATAGGTTCCAAAAGGTCAAATGCTGGCTTGAGTTCATGTTGAGGATTTGGGGTCTCCGCAATTGTAGAGACAATTGCAATATAGAATCCCTTTGGGCAGACGTTGTGAGTGGCAGAAATAACAGCGACATAGATATCTTACAATGCCACGCTCGTCAGACCAAAAATTTCTTTTTTTATAGATTGGCAGTGGGTTAGCTTACCGTTTTTCCGCTTAACTTCACTCTGTGGGATGATTATCTGGCAGCTATCGCTGTCATCGGTGCCTTTAACGGGATGTTTCAAAATACAGATTGCGCGGATGACCTGGTCCCCTGTTCTCTTCTTCTTGCTGCCTTCTGCCACGTAGCTAGGAGAAGCTAGAACACGATTTGTTTTGACGACAAGTTCAACGTATTCGCCATCTTTTCTTGGGTTCTCGAACTTTATCTTGACGCCGGAAACCTTGCCATCAGCATGCTCGAAGTCCAGTATCTCGGTGTTCAGCATGTATGTTCCCCCGTGCACTGCTGAAAGACGAGTGAAGGCACTTGGGAGTTCTCCAAGTCCGTATAACGGGTATATGTAGGGAGATTTCCCGTATAGAGCAATAGAACTAGCGTAAAGCTTGATCTTGTTGAACGTTTGCCGTGCGGGAAGTTTGAGGTAGTCGTCGTCAGAGTAGAGAGCCATTGCATGACCAACAAAGTCCCTAGTGGGAGTTTCAAGGTTAAATTTATCATAAACAGCCTCCATCAAATCATTATCGAGGTTCATTCCTGAAAAACAGTCAAAATCAGAGACCAACAAGATACGAAGAGGATAGAAGACAGGGCTCTAATGAAAATACCTTGATGCTGGGGTCCTTTTGTATCGTCGTAAGCAGCAACAGACTCAAGAAAAGACTTGAGGCGCCCCTTCTCCAATATTCCTATAAGGTTGGATTTTGCTGCCTCAACGGCTGTAGCAGGGACCTTGTGGATTCCTGGTCCTCCGAGCCCAAAGAGGCCGCTACCCGAGTTCCGGAAGACATAGCTGCCAGCTATTTGCTGAAACTGCACATTTTCTTGGACCTGTTGATCTCTCAGTTTATATTCCGGTTAAGAAAGAAAATAATAAACGTACCTGCTTTAATTGACGAAGAATGTGGGCAAGCTCCCCGCCGGCCATTAGAAACTTGGGGATTAGATCAATCCCCCACTGATTATCCTTGCCTAGCTCTTGAGGAGCTTGTGAGCTTTCGCCCCGGAACTTCTTGAAGATCTATGGCAGCCAAAAGTTCCATTAGCGTCAAATCTTGGGGTTTAATATATATTCACTATTTACATCGTTGATCCTCAAGCTAGCTCCTTCACTATAATTTTTTAAAATCAAAGGATATTAGTCCCGCTGCACTTGCAAAAAATAAAAATAAAAATAAAGGGGGGGGGGGGGTTAGGTATATACGAAGTGCGACATACCCGCCATAATAAGCGTTCGAATCGATGTGAAGAACGCTCTTTCCCTCCACACTCATGACTCTGTGTAATAAATATAGATTAGATGGTCGAAGCCCCCAAGACTTTCGTATGCACGGATGGCTGTCCTCTTACCCGGAGAGGATTGTTTCGGTGAGCCCTACAAGTTGTCACCCGTTAACACTTCGGCTATCGGAATCGTCTGAACTACATCTTACCGGTGCCCATAACAACCACATCAAAGCCCTTGCCTAACTCTTTGATTGGGTCTCCGTCTTCCATGGTGAATATGAGTTATCTATTTGGGCGTGGTTTAGAGTATCCTGTGTGTTTGTTAGCTATTACACGCGATAGTTGAGTTGGGCGGACTGATTGCGAGGGAGCTTCTATCCGGACAGAGGCGGCGTGTCAAGCACGAAAGAACACGACTTTCAAGGAAAGCTGATGAATCACTTACGAATTTGTACGTTCCAGCAACCCAGTAAGTATGTCAGCAAGGAAGAAGGTGTAGTCGATGAAGCTGTGAGGTAAGGTGGAGAAAAGACAAGCTTCGAGCA
This sequence comes from Arthrobotrys iridis, assembly GCA_036971165.1. Taxonomy (NCBI): domain Eukaryota; kingdom Fungi; phylum Ascomycota; class Orbiliomycetes; order Orbiliales; family Orbiliaceae; genus Arthrobotrys; species Arthrobotrys iridis. Next base: position 2,264,968 of record JAJTTS010000003.1, read on the forward strand.
GGAGAGGTGGTGTTGGACGTATTGGGCCAAGGTCACGTCAAACATCATTCTCTAAATGAGGGGTTCGCCAACGCACTGGGACCACAGAAAGACAGCACAGCTTTTGTTTAGCTAACCACCTTTGGGCCTGTCAGATTGTTAACCAGACTGAGGTAATCTGGTGGACCCAGGGCGTAAGTGAACGACCGCGAGACTACCGAATATCCTTCCAACCTGGAGCAAATGCACCCGTATTTTGACGGGTCACTTGTATGTACGATGATGATGGTCAATACGAACAGCATTATTTGATTGGTATTTACAATTGATTGCAGATTTTAATACGCAAGCTCTACAGCTCATGTAGGCGGGGCGTGTCTTTTCTATCTGTTACAATGCCCGGCGGCGCATCCTCACTCGAAGCTGACACACTCGCTTTGGTTTGTGATTCGGTCTGTTCCCTTCAGTGTTAACTATTGCAAAATCCACTTTTGTAAGATATCACTCATATTGACGGATACGTACATCGAGGGTCTGTGGGTTAAATGCAGGACCATTACCGCTAAGGTCAATCTCTGAATCCGATTCGGCGATTTTGAGCGCTTCCTGCCAGGCGTAATACCTTTCAGTAAGGGCATGCTTGATCGCTCTCTGAGTATCGCGAACCTAAAACCTCATCGTTAGCCTCTGCCGCTGTTCTGTAGCGCGAACTAGATATATTATTTCTCACCAGACGGTCGCGTGAATATGCCTCAGATTCTCCATAGCCCGGCTTCACCCTTTCACGTTCAAGCTGTTGGGTAGCCAGAATGTTACGTTCCTTCACACATGCCCACCAGAGTTTGTGCAAGTCGTCCCAGCTCTTGTGCCTGAGCTCTTCAACGGCCCATGCTCGGCCTACTCCAAGAATTTTTCCGTAAGTACATATAATGGAGGCTCTTGAAAAAGCATCTGCTGGGGTTTATAGAAAAATACCATGCCTGTGGTCTTCCTCTGGAGTTGGAATGGATACCCTCTCTTTATTAAAGAAGCCCCAGAGTCCATGCTCTGGGCTGGTAACAACTTCCGTGTGTTTGGATGGATCGGTAACTGGCTGAGGCAAATCTTCGCCCAGGTATTGGATGGAGACCCTGCCTGGGTACGGTTGACGCCGGAGAGCTGAGGCTCCGCGAGAGCGATTCCGAGGGATTGGGCACTGTGGTGATGTATGGAATGATCGGGCAGTGAATATGCTCAGACTTCGGACTGCCTCAATACCCTCCGTTGTTTGGACATGGCCACGGGCGACCAGGGCTTTCAGGTCGCGCAAAGCAGCCGTAGCGTTACCGAAGCTTCTCATCGATGTCGGGGTGATGAGAACCTCTCGGGTTCATGATAAAATTGAAGAATGAATTTTTATATATATTTTCAACTGGTTGGGTTGAGGTTCTCGGCTCTTTTCCTTCTTTCAAGGGGGGATTTTTTTTTTTCGGTTTGCTTTCTTTTTCCTTCCCTCCCTCCTTTCCTTTTCCTCTTCGGTTTCTAGATGAGTGTTTGCATATGGATTTGTCAGGTCGCGTGGCACGTAGCAGACGACAGATACCCAGTTACCTGGTCTTCTCCGGCTTAAACAAGGTAGCTTCCGCGGCACTGAAAGGCCACCGTATTCACGCCGTATTCACGTCTACACATAGAAGGTGTGGGTTTGAGACATATCACCGGTGGGAGAGTAAAACTATCCTTGAAAATGCGGCTATTGGCATTGATCATGGGCCACTCATCTAATGTGTGCAGCCGACGCAATGAGCATGCAGGCGGCCCTTCCCAGAACCTTCGTTTCGGTCCTCCCCAAAAAAACCCCTATAATCGATATTTTCTACAGGAAACCTAGTTGAATGTACATTGACAGCGCCAAAAATATACTCTCTCGTCTTCTATTACCGTGCTGGCGGGAAACGGTGGCGGAATGCTTTGTCTATAGAGCAGGTGTTCAGCAGCACTGCTTGTATCTATGCGAGCCAGGACACGTACCGCTGTTCTTGACGGTGTAAAGAAAGTTGACAATAACGTCGTGTTCGTTGATAGCCTGGTTGTTGAAATGCCGACGAACGGCGGACAGGAGTGAATCCTGTGGCTGTCTATGCCGATGCGAAGCCGACTTTTTGCCAATTCCGGCGGATAGAACGGCTGCAGAATACGGCGTGCTCGCGGATGGGGTTCGAAGGAGGTTGGCGGATCTGTACTGCTGGAGGAGGGAAATCGGCATTTGGTCCCAGGCGATCTATGTGGGGAGCAGGAGTAGATTAGCGCAGATGAGCGGGAATAAGATGCTGCCAGGTCTGGACCAAACGCACGCCGATGCCATCTTGCTGCGACTGTGCCGAAGTCGCCATCGGGAACAGTATCTCTGAGGAGGGTTTTGTCGGGTCTGGCAATTTGCAGAGAAACCTGGGAGGGCCAGCAGGAGGAGTGAAAGATGAAGCCAAGGCCAGATCTAACTAGTCCTAGGTTGGAAGTGTCCACTATTTTCCAGCTGTTCGTAACTAGCTATTTTCTATATTCCCTGATTTGTCAAAACCCGCAGTATCCAACACGCCATTTAATGGAAACGCGTTGGATTCCCGGGATTCCTTTCGAATCGCAGCACGACATCTCGCATTGGGAGGCAATTTTGTGCCGGTTACGGGACCGGGCTGGGACACGACAAATCTCCTTAAGCGCAGGCTTTACGACAGCTGACAGCCCCGGCATTCTCAAAAATCTTGCTTCGGGCTGACGTTCAACGTGGCGATATGAACGCTATGTACAATGACTATTATAAGCTGAAGCACAGTCCTGCTAGACAAATTTAAAGTGAAGGAGACCACTGACATCCTGCCTGCGCCCCACATATCTTTTTCGAGAAGATCCGTCTACGGGCTGCGAGAGCCGAGGTTACTGTATATGTTGATACGATGCTTCGTTTGGCACAACCTATGTACAGGCTAACTATGGGTCTATCTCTGAGAGAAGGGCAGGATTCTGTCTCACCTATCTGCATTAGTTCGGGGTATGGAACCTGAATGCGGAACTTTTGGCATTCGTCGCCACGTTGATGGTACTTTGCAAGCCTTTTGAAGACTGTTATATGAGACCCAATACAACCTCTCTGCTGGGACGTGCACGAGCTAATATCGTGAAACGAAATTACGAGCTGTCGAGGTCTGTACCCGTTGTCTGAGACCCTATTGTGATTCCAAGGTTTTAATTTGAGATGACAAGGCAGAGATCAACTTGCCGCCAATATTCTATGATTTAAGTCCAACGGAGTTGGTCTCGGAGCCAGATTCGTCTCGAATGGGACTCGGGTCCAGCGCTGAAGGTGAAGAGTTATGACCGAAGGCACAGGCGCGATAACCCGCCATACGAATTCAACCAAACCGAAAGAGAATTCGAGACTAATAGTAACATAGTGACATTGTGACATACACGACACAAGATAGTCTGGCCTCTTTTCCTAGACTAATAAAAGGACACAACCTAGTTTCTGAAATACAAAGTTCCTACTTAGCCATCCAAGCAACGCTTTATCCAATACCATTACCTCAAACCCGGTTCCAACAACGTCTTGCCCCAACCACACCGACACCCCGCTGCATATGTGCATTTCTCAGCTCACTAGCCTTCATCCGCACACCCAAAACTAAAGGGAAAAAAAAAAAAAAAAGTTACCTCGTTTATCCTTCTCATCTCGAATCACATTCTTGATCTAGATAAATACATTTTGTGGTAGCAGCCAGGGCCAATCCTATGCCTACTTGTATAATTAGTACTAAATAATATCCGGATGTGGAATGCCGTCTAGTTCGAGACTAATGGGCTGGCTGTTATATTGGGAAACTAAGCTAAGAGCTAGTGCTAATAGCAAGTTTAAGAGTCTCTGGTAAATTCAACAACGCAAGACCAATTATTACTACCTTGTACGGTCCCTAAAATTACAAATACTTGATATTGGTAACAGCCGTTGTGGTTTGGTGCGAGAATTTCAGTACCTGAACCGGACAAACGGCCTATCTATCGTATATATGCTGCAGCAACGGGGCAGACAATTACACCAGCTAGTTTCCAGAAAAGCCGGATGGGTATATGTGGATGTGTCTGCAGAAGATAGGCTCGAGACACGGATCCTATAGAAACTACTCGAGCGAGCGACACGGATCATGATCAACATCCTGCCCGCTTTGCGAGCAACAGAAGGTGGTAACAGATGGCCGTAATGCTTCTTCGCCAAACAGCCACGCGACAGGAAGGTCACCCTCGCGAGATCCCGAGCCAGGATCAGCTCAGGGTCCGCATTCCTGCGATCTTCGGTCAAGCACGATCGCCGTACCTCGATCACAGCTCGAGGCTGTGTGCTGCCTCGGAATTCAAGCGACATGGCAAGTCCGTGGGTTTGGATAACGGACGTTGCCGCTACATAGAACTCGACTCATGAACAGTAAACCCCCCACACTATGCATCTGCCAAGGACCAGGGCAGGGATCGGATGTCGCCTTCACTCAACCCCAGGTCTGGCTGTCCGCTTTGCCTTGGGCTTTGGGGGTACCACACAGTCGCCGGCTTTCCCTTGTTTTGGTGGGGAACCGCTAAGGCAAGAAAAAAATCAATCGACCATGCATGCATGCATGCAGCCCTTATCTTGAGCCGAGAGAAGTGCAGCTCTTATCTCACGCGAGCTAATATCTCCATCAAAGGCTCTCGAACCGAACAAGCAGTTAGCAGGCGCCGGTTGGTCTGGCAGTCTATCTTCCTTATATTCTGCTAGTACATACGCTGATACAGCGCGGGAGGAAGATGTATAAATGTGATGGCATGACACAGTCCAACCTCAGAGGCCTTCAGTCGCACCTCAGAATTCAATAGAGCACCACATCTACATTAGATCTCCGGACATTCAGTGGCCATTGGTTATCTCGTGTAGTGGCCAGTTGCCAGGTGACAGTTCCGCAGCAATTTAGTCTTGTCGGATTTTTATCGCACCAGTCGAACACAAAATGTCCACCGAGGAGCATGCGAACGAGGGCCCCGATACAATCGTCCCTGGTTCCAATCCCCAGAAACCTTCGCTCATCGCTCGACTCAAGCGCAGCTTCTTCACAAGGTCCGCAACGCATGCAGCCTGTTACATTTTCGGGAAGCCTAAAAATATATGTTTACTGACGGATTTCTCACACAGAGCTGGACTGATTGGTGACTACGACTATGCATTCCTATTTAGACCCAATATCCCATTTACGCGGCGGCCACGGTACGTGTATATTCCAAGGCCTGGCTCCCTTAGTTCATTGTCTGGGATCTGATTGTTCCTGTCTTAATGATAGTAAGGCGGCTCCGTTCTTTGGGCTTTATGACCCTATGCCCATCCTACTCGCAGCCCTTCTTGGGTTTCAGCACAGTCTGGCTATGCTGGCTGGAGTGATAAGGTTAGTTTCGAAATATTTTGATTGAATCACTTACCCTGTTATAAAATGTATACTACCCGACGCCCTACCGTCATTTTTGGACACCGCGATACTTGTGACGACCGTACCCATACTAGGACCTCATTAACGTTCCCGATTATGTAGCCCACCGATCATCATTGGCGGCTCTGGAAAAACCGCCGCAAATTTAAGCCCAGATGTACAGCGTTATCTCGTATCGACCTCTCTTATTGTCTGCGGGATTCTGTCCTCCATACAAATCACAAGGTTCCATATTTACAAGACACCATACTACCTCGGAACCGGTCTTATTTCAGTCGTTGGAACCTCTTTTGCAATAATACCGGTTGCACAGGTCAGTGTATTCGCCTGTTTTAATCTTCTCATCGGTCTCGCCAGCCGGTTTCTGGGCTGGGTTCTTCTTTCGTACTAACGTTATAAATTACAGGGCGCGCTTTCGCAAATGTATGATAATGGAATGTGTGAGACGGCAGAAGACGGGACCTTTCTGCCCTGTCCGAAAGGTATACTCTGCAATTCAAATACAACCATCCTCCGAGGCTGGAAGCTAAATGAACAGGTTATGGCGCAATTATCGGAACGGCGATGGTCTGTGCTCTATTAGAAATTTTGCTAAGTTTTATGCCGCCAAAAATTCTGCAAAGAATCTTCCCCCCAATCGTAACTGGACCAACGGTTATGCTCATCGGCACAAGTTTGATCGGGTCAGGCTTCAGAAACTGGGCAGGCGGAAACGGCCCTTGTTCCTCGGTACCCCCTCCGACCCCATTCTTCGCACTCTGCCCCAACATAAACGCACCCCGTCCTCTTCCATGGGGTTCAGCGGAGTTCATTGGACTTGGATTTCTTGTATTTGTGACGATTATCTTGTGTGAGCGATTTGGATCACCGATAATGAAGAGCTGCGCTGTTATCATCGGTTTGCTTGTTGGTTGCATTGTCGCAGGTAAACACCAAAATCGCATCGATATATCGAGGGATGGTCCGTTAACGTATTTGTGGATAGCTGCTTGCGGATACTTCGATGATACGGGAATTAAAGCTGCGCCGGCAGTGAGTTTCATATGGGTGCATACGTTCCCCTTATCTGTTTACGGACCGATTGTGCTGCCACTCTTGGCCGTATATCTCGTGCTGGTGAGTGCCTCAAATATTGCTAAAGGGTTTTATTGATAGCGTGTTAATTTTTGTTGCCGTTCAGATGATGGAGGCTATCGGTGATATCACAGCCACATGCGATGTCTCTCGACTTGATGTGGAAGGAAAGCTTTACGAGACTCGAATCCAGGGCGGTGTTCTTGCGGACGGTTTCAACGGCCTCCTTGCTTGTTTGGCCACAATTACACCAATGTCAACGTTTGCGCAAAATAACGGAGTCATTGCGCTTACCAGATGCGCAAATCGGAAGGCGGGATACTTCTGTTGCTTCTGGTTGATCGTGGCGGGTATATTTTCTAAATTCGCAGCTGCGTTGGTCGCCATCCCCGTAAGACAATTCAATCTGATAGCACTATACAACTGTGATACTAACAATGGGAATGTGCTAGGGTGCGGTTCTCGGAGGGATGACAACATTCTTGTTTTCAGCTGTCGCCGTCTCGGGCATGAGGATTACATCAACGATGCCATTTACCCGGAGAAACCGATTTATCGTCACATGCGGATTGGCACTCGGATTTGGAGCGGAGATGGTTCATGACTGGTTCTCTCATGGTAAGAACAACCCAGTCTCCCAGACGCTATTTGGACAAAAGCTAATTAAATTTGCGCTGTAGTTTTCACATATTCGGTAGGCTTACAATGAAAGGTCGAGTGTCGGTTGGACTTGATGCTAACAGGGAACATTAGGGTGGTAATGCGGGGAAAAGAGGATTCTTCGATGCTATCAGTAGGTACCATGGCTAAGAAGATGAGACTTTAGGAACCATGAAAGCTAACGAGATCCACTGTATTTAGCTCTTGTATGTTCGACAGGCTTTGCGCTGTGCGCCTTTGTGACTCTCATTCTTAATCTTATATTACCTGAAGAAGAGGAAGAGGTTGAGGAGGTAAAGGAAACGCCCTCTGTTGCGCCACATAGAGCTTCCGCCTCAGAGCGAGGATCGGGGGAGGTGAAGAAGACGGAGGAATAATCTAATCTAATCTGTTAGAGATATTGAGTACTGGGGGAAAGATAACGCTTGTTTCTGTGGTTTACCCAAAGCGCTCCAATCTACATTTGTGGGAATGTATTGATCCCGAAAGACCCCATTTAGTTACCACTTTATCAAATCTGCTTTTTGTTCCCGATAATTAGCGGTTTAAGTACATAAATTTACACGTGTTGTTCGCTGTTGTATTTTGATCCTTCTGGCCGGGTGAATTCCCAACATTTTCGGCGTCTCTGCCAATCACGCCAATATCACATGCGGGGCCCTTACTGGCTACGTATGATATCTCCGAAAAGCCAGTTCCGAAGGCCGCATACTTAGTATCTGCAATCGAAAATGCAGTGGAGTAAGGACACAAGTATATTGCTAATGGCTAGGCCAGGAGTAGCCAGCCCATGCTTAGAAATTTACCCGCGGATGGGCATAGATAGAATGGCATGCGAAGGCAAGAAAGGGCGTGCATGACAGGGCCATGGCCATGGGGGGTTTTGCACATATCGATAACCCAAACGGTACTTGGTTGGGGCCATGCCAGCCAATGAGCGGCGCCGGATGCTCACCCGCAGACCAGCCCTGGCACCTCGAAAGAGGCAACCCAGGATTTCCCCAACAACAACTCAACACTTCACCACCGCCTCCTGTCTGGCCTTAGCTTTAGCCGTGCTGGGTTTTCTTTTATGCTTCCCCAGTTTTTTTTTCCTCTTCTTATCAAGGACAATATATAAAATGCCAAAGTACCTCCACCTTCTTCTCTTCTTCTACTTGCCTGCTTCAATCAGTTTATCAACCACCTTTCTCTGTGTACATTTACAGTCTCTAATCCGATCTTAATCATGGGGGCTGCCTCGACTTCCTCTTCTCACTCAAAGTCTAGCCGGAAGGCGACTTCTGACAAGCCGCACATCACGGAACTGGTTCGTCCGTCCCTGTCTCTTTCTTCATTATAGTAATAACCGGATGTGCCCCTAACTAACTCACAAAACGCTCCCTCTAGCCTATCACTTGGACAAATTGGTGGAAACATGTCGACTGGCTCAACGTCTACTTCATCTTGGCCATCCCCATGATTGGATGCTACTGGGCATGGTTTACCCCACTGCAGAAGAAGACTGCCATCTGGGCTGTCGTCTACTATTTCAACACTGGCATCGGCATTACGGCGGGCTATCACCGATTGTGGGCTCATACATCTTACTCCGCAACCTTGCCCTTGAAGCTCTATCTCGCAGCTGTTGGCGCCGGTGCCGTCGAAGGATCTATCAGATGGTGGGCTCGCGGTCACCGCGCCCATCACCGTTACACTGACACCGATAAGGATCCTTACTCTGTCAGAAAAGGTCTATTGTACTCTCATATTGGATGGATGGTCATGAAACAAAACCCAAAGCGTATCGGTCGTACCGATATCACAGATCTCAGCGAAGATCCCGTCGTCATCTGGCAACACAAACACTACATCCCCATCGTTACCTTCATGGCGCTGATCTTCCCAATGTTGGTCGCAGGATTGGGCTGGGGGGATTGGAAAGGAGGATTCATATACGCTGGCATTCTCAGGGTTTTCTTCGTCCAACAGGCCACCTTCTGCGTTAATTCTCTCGCTCATTGGCTTGGTGACCAGCCATTTGATGACAGAAACTCTCCAAGGGATCACGTTATCACTGCCCTTGTCACTCTAGGGGAAGGTTACCACAACTTCCATCACGAATTCCCCAGCGATTACCGAAACGCTATTGAGTGGTTCCAGTACGACCCCACCAAATGGTCTATCTGGATCTGGAAGCAGCTTGGCCTGGCATATGATCTCAAGCAATTCAAGTCCAACGAAATTGAGAAGGGCCGTCTCCAGCAAATGCAAAAGAAGCTCGACAGAGTTCGTGCTAAGCTTGACTGGGGTATCCCTCTTGAGCAACTCCCCGTCATCGAATTCGAAGACTTCCAGGAACAAGCCCGCAACGGTAAAGCTCTTATTGCTGTTGCCGGTGTCATTCACGATGTCGGTGACTTCATCAAAGACCACCCGGGTGGTAAGGCTATGATCAATTCAGGGATAGGAAAGGACGCCACTGCAATGTTCAATGGTGGTGTTTATAACCATTCTAATGCTGCCCACAACTTACTTTCAACCATGAGAGTCGGTGTCATTCGTGGCGGATGCGAAGTGGAAATTTGGAAGCAAGCCCAGCGAGAAAACAAGGACATATCGGTACGTTGAAATGTTGGAAGACACCTGCCGGAAATACCAGCAGTACTGATGTTTGTGTTTGCTGTAGTTTGTCAATGATTCTACTGGTACAAGGATAATCCGTGCTGGCGCACAGGTTACCAGGATCTCGGAGCCTGTCATCGCTGCCCAACCAGCTTAGATCTGTACCGTCACAGTATCCTATCCGCAGATATGAAACTCTGCATCGGATTTATGGCTGGTACTGTAAATACTCGCTCTATCTAGTTCAATCTTTCCACTAGGCGTTCAGGGAGGGGGGGGGGGGTTTCTATTGCATTGCAACTTTAGATTTGTCACTAGAAGCGTTGCTATTCAGCATAAAAAGCATTCCTTTATTTCCAAGATGTATTCGTCGATGTTTTCTCGATGAAAGACAGCGTGAGGATATTAAATTGGCTCCATATTATGATATTTATATATACAAAATGATTCCGCCGGCGCTCGGAGCGTTAAAATGTCGGAGAGGAATGGGAGCACAAGGGAATTATATACAATCCTAGTCCGGAATTTTTCTCTAGACGGTTATTTTATGGTACATGTAAATTGATTTTGGTCGCGATTGGGCCATGAATGTTTCTTTCAGATCTGCTTAAACGTAGAGGCTCGTACAGACGGGGCTTGTATTGATTGTAATCCGGGGCCCTAGGCGTTCGGGGGTTTAGGTACTTAAGTATTTAATTGCCAGTATTGTTAGCATGTTTTTCAGTAGGTGTCTCATCTAGGCCGTCCTGACTTGGCTTTTCAGCTTGCTTCTCGTGGGGGTGAGTGAACCTATGGAAAGCTCGTTTTAGAAAACTCTCTTTAGCATCATCCGAGTCTTTTTCTTCGGCCTTCGAGGCAGCTTCTTTTATCCTATGTCATCTTGTCAGCAAGTATTTGTACGTTAGAGACAGGCCTCCCTGTCAAAGACCGCTGCGCGCTTACATATCAGAAACATTCATAATCCGTTTGGCTTGATGATCTCCTAGGTCGTCCGCAAGCATCTCAAGTAAAGTTCTTTGCGACGCGGTGAGTGACCTGTTTTCTTGTCAGTCTGCTGTTATCAGAGGTAAATTCGAGCTCGACTTACTTGGGTAGGGATACTCTAAATTCGACTTTCAAGTCACCGTACGCCCCTTTTCGGCTCGTCAATTTCGACATTCCTTTGCCAGCGATTGTTATACGATCACCCGTCGTGGTCCCCGATGGAATGTTTAGCTCTACATCCCCTTTCAAAGTGGGAATTTTTATTTTCCCTCCCAGAACAGCAGTAGTCATGGGAATCGTAGCGGTGTACAGAACATCAGCCCCGAATCTGCTAAAGTCCGGATGGGCTTGAACTCTGATGTGCACCAGGAGATCCCCACGGTGCAGTTTAGCCCCAGATGTAGCGCCACCTTGGACAACCGGAGCATCACCCTCCGAGTCGACCTTAAGTCGCATTCCGTCCTCAACTCCGGGTGGGATGTCTACTCGTACGGATTTTCTGTCCCTTAACACGCCGACTCCAGAACATGTCCCGCAATCTGAGCCCTTGGGGGTGACGATGCCGCTTCCACCACATGTTCCACACGTCGATGCCATTTGAAACCCTCCTTGATGAAAATGTACCCTCGTACCACTACCTTGACATTTACTACATGTCGTCCGCTGAGCTCCAGCCTTGAGCCCAGACCCTGAGCACGTATGGCATGTTACTAACGGGGAAATATTGATGGTTTTGGTTGTTCCATTTGCAGCTTCCATGAAGGTTATGGTTGTCTGAACTTCAATATTGTCGCCGTACATTTCTTCCATCTGAGGGCCCCTCCTCCTCCCTCCGCCGGGGCCACCCCCACCAAACATATTGAAGATATCCTCGACCGTAAACCCGGATCCAAACCCACCGCTTCCAAACCCAAACCCACCTCCAGCGAATGGATTCGCTCCGTCTGGATTGAAGCCACCGGTGCCACTAGGGTCAAATCCAGACGCTCCATATTGATCGTATTGCTCTCGTTTCTGTGGGTCCGAGAGAAGATCGTAAGCTTGTTGAATATCGACGAATTGCTCCTTTGCTTTAGGATCTTTGTTTGCATCTGGGTGGTACTTTTTGGCCATCGCATAATAAGCCTTCTTGATCTCGTTGACTGAGGCAGATTTGGACACACCAAGCACGGAGTAGGGATCTTTCGGGGCGGCTTGGCGGGGTGTCGTTGTATGAAACTTGATGGATGAGTAGTCAGCGAAAATGATGGTTCTGACCGGTCTTTATATGATCACATATACGCATCCACTTACCTGCCGACTTGGAGATTTGCTGAAGAAACGACTAGGTTGTAGGCGAGGGCATTCCGATTGACATTTTCGGGCGACAACTGGTGTGCATCTTGACGAACGGCCCCTCCTAGCCCAGGACGAATAGGAACGAGTGGGTGCTAATGAACGAATTGTTCCAGCACAAGGCAGTGAAGGTATTTGATAGATAACGGATCGGGATGAGGACAGTACCCGATGAGGTACACCGTTCATGGCGCTGGAATAAAAAAAAAGGTGGGTCCTGCGCAGATTGGGATTGATTGATGTCTGTTGGCGAGAGAAGGTCAGCGCGGAGGCTTGCAAGGTGCAGAGTGATTGTGAGAGCGGACGACTTACCTGCTCGGAGGAAATTGTGGTTGTGACGAAAGGCAGAAAAATCGTCCATAGTCGAATGGAAGCTCTCGAAATTTCTGGACAAATCTTTTTTGGAGGGGCTTGGCACCGACAGTCGCCAACCCAGCGAGCGAGTTAGCTAGCGGCCGCCCAACTCGGCTGAACACCACGGTCAGAACACCCACCATGTCCTCCTCCTCCTCCACATCGCCATCGTCATCCGAGGACATGGCCGGTTCCATCGGTATCCCGCAGCTTATATTGTGCGCTATTGTCGCAGCTTTGGTTTACAGATATGTGCTCGCTCCGTCCCAAACCCCCGGGGCTCCTGGATCAGCGAACAGGCACCGACCACGGGCAGCAGTTTCCCAGGAGGCCATTGAATCGCTCAGGGCAATGTTTCCGCAAATCAGCGTGGCTGCCATCCGTTGGGATCTCGAGAAGAACGGCGGCAGCGTAGAAGCTACCACGGAGAAGATCCTGACTGATGGCTTTTTACCAGAGGTGGGTGAAGCATGCTTGTCACCCTCATAGAGAGAGTTCCCGGACTGGGCTGACAGGACGTGGTATTCTAGCCACCGGCTCCAGCAATCCGCCAAACCCAGCGAACCGCGTCACCCCTTCCGGCTCATGTTAATACTCAGGCCGGTTCACGTGGAGGGACGGGCAGACCACCTGCCACAGCTTCCTCTCCTTCATCATTGACCGGAACCACGGCTGGACACACTGACCTTATTACTCGATATAACCTACATTCAAGACTGGAGGCCTACCGGCATGAAACACCTGTGGGACAGTCTGCTGTATCTATAAAAAAGAATGACAAGGCTAGCCTATTCCTGAGGGGACGCGAGAGGAGGGATATGATGATACTGGAAGCCCGAAATAAGATGGAGGGGATGCTGAGAAGGTGAATTTGGACAATTAGGAGCTTCAAATTGGTTTCTCTTCCCTCTATTTTCTTGCTGCTGAGAGCTTCTGGGGATTCTCTTCAGCAATGCATGGGGCGGAATGACTACCTTGAAGAACATACCAAAGCGCCTTAATATGTTCGCTGATGGGCGTTCCGGCCTTTAGGGTGTCTGGAGGGCTTCATATACCGGTCTAGAAGTATAGTTTCATGAATAGGTTAATGTACCTTCTTCCGGAGACCACACGATTTTGGGAATCCAAGGCTTCAGGTAGCTAGGTGTTGATGTCTCTTGATACAGGAGGACACCAGATCTCAAGGTGCTAGATTAGTTGCCGGTCAGTATCTGCCCAGCGAACCTTTTAGGCAGCACGTGGATGTAGTACCGTTCACCCGACCCAGCGTGTATGTAAATGCTCAAAGAATGCTTCGAACCTATCCTGCCATCTCCCGGTGTCTTTGCCCATCACATGTACGCAGAATCGCCGCGGTTCTCGAGCTCCAAGTTCGCAACACAGCTACCCGATGTGTGGACCTTCAGCGAGTACCAGACAACCCGAACATACAACGAGACCAGCTTGACTAAGAGGTAGAAGATACTCGAGTACTTAAAATACTTGCTTAGGCAGATATCCCGGGTTAAACAATCCCAACAGCAACTTAAGTAGCCAACCTCAAAGCGGTCCTCTAAATCGCAATGGCTCTCAAGCTCGTTGGGAGCTTTCCTGTCCAGCCTGATAGAGTCTGGTGTGCTGCCCCTCATCCCCACCTGCCCCTCGTCGCCACTGCTTCGGCGGACAGGGCAGTCAGAATATATTCACTTCGAGACTTTTCGCTCGTCAGCACCATCGAAGGCGGCCACAAACGCTCCATACGTTCAATATCATGGAAGCCAAACGCCAAAGGCGAAAGCGTGCTTGCGACCGGCAGCTTCGATTCTTCCACTGGCATTTGGCATAAAGAGGAACATGGCGACCGGGCTGCTCCGATCGCGAGTGCCGACGATGGAGAACAACCGCTTAACTCCGAGGAAAGAGAGGAGGAGGAGGAATGGAGATTTGCAGTGGTACTGGATGGCCATGACAGCGAGGTCAAGAGTGTGGCCTGGAGCGCCGGTGGCTCGTTCCTAGCCACTTGCTCCAGAGACAAAACAGTTTGGATTTGGGAGGATATGGGCAATGAAAACTACGAAACCATAGCCGTGCTTCAGGACCATTCGCAGGATGTCAAGATGGTAGCCTGGCATCCGGAGGAAGAGGTAAGGGGCATCAGCAGCATTCTTCGACCCGTCATCTCCCCCCTTCCTTCCTCTTTACTGATATCCACTGTGTAGCTACTGGCATCTTCGTCTTACGACGATACAATTAGGCTCTACAAAGAGGATGTCGATGACTGGGTATGCTGCGCTGTCCTTACAGGGCACACCTCAACCGTTTGGTCAATATCTTTCGAAGGCAAAGGACACGAATCTAGAATTGCCTCTGCATCGGACGACCAAACCGCAAGGGTTTGGTGTCGCAAGCCGAAGGCCAAAATTGAAACAGCCTCACAACCACCTTCTATCATAAAGGGGACCGAAGATGAGACAGAGAACTGGGAGGAACAGAGCTGCCTCCCGAAGGCGCACACACGGACAATATATTCGGTAGACTGGAGCAAGAAAACGGGCCTGATCGCGACCGCTGGCGGGGATGGCCAGATCGTCATCTACCAAGAAGCAAGTATAGCAAAGGAAAGCGAGCCGCCTGGTGGCGGTTCGGAAGAGCGCAAGGAGTGGAAGATAATTGCACGGGTGCCAGCGGCACACGGAGTCTACGAAATCAATTCAGTAACATGGTGTCCGAAGTGGGGTAAACAGGGAGTAAAGGTCGACGGCGAACTCTTAATAAGCACTGGGGATGATGGTGTTGTAAATATTTTTGAGCTTAGTCTATAATATCCATGATTGGGAACGGATTCCTAAGAAATGCTGAGCATGAAATCCTCAGTTGTTTCGGAAAAGTAGAAATCCATGACCTAAATTCATCGAAGACCTGAGCTGGTGACCTCTTAACATTTCTCCGTTAATTCAGCCTCGAGACAACTTCAGTCATCTCAGCATCCGTGTATATACGAAACCCTTTTTCTTTAGTGACACTGGCTAGCTGAACGTTTTTGCTGTCGAGTTTCTCCTCCATGACCTGCTTTAGGGTCTTGAGCACGAGATTTTCTGCTTCGGCCAGGGTCAAAGACTTTTTTCGGTATTCATTCTTTAGCTGGCGTGGGTATCAAGAATAAAAAGAGAGGGATTCCTTACACTGTGGTATTCATTCTGTAGTTCCGCTTGTGCGCCTTCGCTGCCAGACCCTATTGCTTTTGCGTCATATCGATAAAAGGTCCCGGAGGGCTCCGCGTGATATCTGTACGCCAGAAACAAAAAGACCCACATTATCAACCATGAGATAATACATATAAAGATTCACGGCGACACTTACAGCTGTGGACCGTCCTCATCATATCCCGCAATTAGTAACGCTACACCGAATGGCCTACTCATTATACTCTCTTCCCCATCAGCACCCTCTCCGAATCGAAGAGCCAGATCACATATCGCCTGCGTAACGCTCTCGACTCGTAAAGGCTCTCCGTAATGGAAGGTGTGATTCTGCGCCTCGACACGGGCATGTTCGACCATCGATCTGGCGTCTGCTTGGAGCCCTGACATGGCGCACCCGAGGTGTCGGTCGATTTCAACTATCTTCTCTACAGACGATGCCTCTAATAAGGGAGACGTAACCCTCTTCTCTACCCCGATTATGACGCCATAGCCCGTAGCCACCTAAGAAATATCAGAACATTTGAAATAGAACTGAATGGCGAAGCGGATCCATTGATCGTACCCCTATGGCAGTAGATCCCAATTTGATTGCTTCAAGGGAATATTCGACTTGGAAGAGGCGGCCTTCGGGCGAGAATGTGCTGTTACATACGACGTGAAGGTTTGAGCTGTTAGACGCAGAAACTAGAAGAAGTGCCAAGTAACGGAATGGGCTACCAACTTGATACCGCGATCTGTCAAGCAAGCAGCGATGTAAGTACAGGTGATATGTAACCCGGAATGGCTTAGGGATGTTGGTATGTAGAAGAATGGAGGTTACCGTATTCTGATCTTGCAATAAACATGATGCTTTAGTTATATTCTGACGAAAGGGTGGGAGATCTTCAACTGTAGAGATATAGCTCAAGAATAAGCTTGCACAAGGAGAATGTGTCTGTCGTACGTGGGTAGGTGACGATAAACGGGGTGGGTCTAGCTTGTGCAGGTCGAGGTTGTGGGGAGGTTGAGCTTAGGTGGGACAGAGCTGTTGCTCCGAACGCGCGTTTCCCACCAACACATTCCGGTCTAGAAAAAATGGTGGAACTAACTAAATCAAACTCTTATGACTGGCATCATACAAGGCCTCATGGTGCTGCATAGCTCCGATGTAGCGGATCAGTGTTAAATGCTTGCATATACCCATGAAATCGCTTTGATTGTACCACTCGATACCACTTACGTTTCTTTTTGTTTAATTTTTCGACGCGACTATCATCTACCAATGACACAATGTTTTCTACATATATACAATTAAGTACTTATATAGATAGCTAACTACATACCGATGAGGCAGCCAAGGGTGCGAAGATGCGATGTACATAAACTGCGAAGCATGCGTTTCTCCAGAATAGAAGTAACTTTTTAAGAAATTAGATGACCTCCTCTAGTCTTTATGCCTTGATACCGAGCTCCTTGAAGAAGGCTTCCGAATTCGGTTCACGGCCCAAAAAGGCTTTCAGGGACTCCATCTCATCCCTTGAACCTCCCTTTTCTAAAACTTCATGGCGATATCTTCTTCCGTTCTCAGGGTCCATGGGATTTTTTTTGAATCCGGTGAAATACATGTCGGAAGCAAAAACTAAAGACCACTAAAGATGAAGGAAAGGCGTAAGCATAAACCGTTAAGACTGGGGTTGAGCTTTTGCTTACCAGGTATCCGTAATATCCAGCATCGTAGCCACCCATGAGATGGCCAAAAGTCGTCTGGCCTTGTCCGAAATTTGGATCGCTTGGCCCATCCAGACCTGCGATCTCACTGCGTAGATCGTTATAGGTTGCACTCGAGTCCAGGTTCTCATCCTCAGGCATCTTTAACTCGTGAACACGCATGTCGAAGATTCCGAAGTGAAGTTGGCGAAGATTGAAAAGCCCGTCATTGACCTAAAATTGAGTTAAATGTAAGAACCAGTCTTTTTATCGTGTTTCCTCTAAGATCCAATCTTACATGCTTCGAATTAATCAATGCGCTGATAAGGTCATCCGGGAGCGGTTCGCCGGTTTCATAATGTGATGATAACTCCTTGAGCTGTTCTGGTTCCCAGCACCAGTTTTCGAGCATCTGAGACGGTGCTTCAACAAAGTCACCAACAGTATTCGTCCTAAAACGGCGGATTTAGCTGCAAATTTCGTACCTGTATTGCCATTGGAGGAGGTACCCATGGAATCTTGAATAAATCGTACGGGAGACCAAGTCGTGGATCCCTAAAATGCCTCGGTGTTAATCAAATCCCCGTAGTACGGATGGCCAGAGTGTGCATACCATGTCCGAGTTCGTGGAACAATGTGACAACTTCATCATGCTTGAGAAGAGACGGCTTAGAGGGCGTTGGCTTAGAAAAGTTGCAAACCTTTTTTGGTGGATACGGTTCATATCAGTATACTTGTCGAACGAAGGATAGATAGGGGGGGTTTGAAAACGTACCAGTGCGGTTGATGGATAGTTGCGACTCGTAGAGTTCCCGGGATCGCGAAGGAAGCCCGGGATGAGGTTAAAGTTGGCCGCATGACCATATTTGCCCTCTCGGGGGTGCAGGTCCAGGTAAAGATAGCCAACAAACCCGCCGCCTAATGATTCTTCATCATGCACGAGGTAAACTTTACAATCCTCATGCCATCCGCGTTCTCCGGAACCGACTTCCGCGCCTTCCTCGACCACCTGAACAAACTTCAGACCAAAAAGCTTCTCGAAGATTGTCAACATGCCATCGACACACTTTTGCAATGGGAAGTACTCGGCAATCTTGTTTTCGTCGATATTGAATTCCTTTTCTCGGACGAGGCGATCATAGAATCGATGATCCCATAGGTAATACTTGTCGTCAAACGGCAGTCCGCGAGCTTCCACGTCCGTCTTTTTGAGCTGCTTAAGCTTCTCAACCTCTTCTCTGCCTCCTTTCGTAAGTTTGCTCCTCAGATCACCTAGGAACGAATTGACTTTTTCCGGAGATTTCGCCATCTTTTCCTTCAGGACATATCCGGCATGGTTCTCATAACCGAGCAGCTGGGCTTTCTCATGGCGTAGACGGATGGTCCTGTCAAAGCGGGGCAAGTTATCGGGGCACTTGTTTTCGTTTCCGATAAAAACTTGCTTGCGCACGTCCGCGTGGACATCGAATTTGAGAGTAGGGAAGAGGTCGGGGTATTTATAGGTGAGGAAGTATTTTTTGACGCCATCTTTGTCTTCGGTTTTGAGTATATTTATAACATCCGTAGGGACACCTTGGAGCTGCTCCTCAGTGAACCAATTGCCACCGTTCTCTTCGTTTAGAGTTTTGGAGAAATCGATGCTCAGGACGGACAGCTCTTTCTTGATTTCCTTGAAGCGGTCCCTTTTTGCGCCTTCTAGCTCTAGACCCATTCGAATGAAGTCGGTGTCGAGTTTCTCAACCAGTCGCTTGCCTTCCGGGGTGAGGTTGGTTGGTGGAGACTTGGCCACGGCATGGACCAACTTGAAGATGTCCTCCCTCATCCCCGCCTCGATGGAGTATTCCTGGAAAGTGGGCAATTCGTGTAAGTGTGAGGATCGATGGCAAGGGGTGACTACTAGTNGGAGATGAAGGAAGGAAGGAAGGAAGGAAGGAAGGAAGGAAGGAAGGAAGGAATAAGGCGTACACTCAAGAGTTTGTCGGCCTCGCTGGAGGCCTCTCTGAGTTTGGGATCGGATGAGACGTATTGATAGAAACCAATGATATGGGTCGAGAGGCCCATCTCGTTCTCGTCAACAGCGAGAGGGGCGATGACATTTTCAAAGGTAGCTGTTTCCGGCGTGTAATCTTTGGCGAGACGATCGAGGGTGGTCCTCGATCTTTCGATTAACGCCTTCGTATCCCGCAGGAGAGACTCCGGGTCATGCTTGAAGGTCGGTGGGCCTTGCGGTGCCTTAAAGGCGGACATTTTGGCTATGGTGCTGAGGCCGGACCTGGAAGAGGGCACGACGCGATACACGGGGAATTGACGGGCAAGCCCCAGGAGCCGACGGATGGATGCCAATGCGAGCTCTGGAGACCAGGTGAACACGAGGACGAAGGCGATGGAGAGGGCGAGAAGGAAATAGAAGAGGGAGGCTCTGAATTTTCGTTTGGACGCCAGGCTTGCAGGGTGACTTGAACGGCACTCTCTCAAGTCGGAGAGAGAACTGGAACTATAAGTGTCTGCCCCGAGTAGGTGCTTATATATACTTGTTACCTGTTACTTGACTTTTAAGGTATGTGTATGTATGTATGTGGGCAAGCGGGGCGGGGTAACGCGAAATGAGTGGAGGTAGGGCAAATGCAACTGCAACTGTAACCGCAACTGCGGGGGAATTTAATCAAGCTCGTTAATTACGGGGTCTGGCAGAAAAACGATGATGACCACGCCCTTTATTTTACTCTACTTTTATTTTACTCTATTTTTAATTTAATTTTAATTTTATGTTATTTTGACATGATGTGGTGGATGCTGTGCAAGTAATTCTTTTGATAGTTCTGTTGTGGCGAGATGTCACCGGCCGGGACGCTGCGTAGTTGGTGCGATTCAATTCAATTCAATTCAATTCAATTCAATTCAATTCAATGAAGGCTAAATAATTAACCAAGAGGTGGCCTGTCCTGTCGGGGCTGCAGGCGAGCGAGCTGGCCGGCAGGTACTATTAAAGGTGCTTGCCGGGGTGGACGGTAGCTATGTACGTATGTATACGTATGTAGGGTCTATATGGTATGGTAGTTAACTACTTACTATGTAGGTATTGTAAAGCTAGTTAACTAGCTGGTTGGCTGGCTGGCTGGCTGGCTGACCGGTTGGTTAAGCGTAAACAATAAACACGCCGTTGATCCCTACTTTTATTAGTATTATCATCATTACCATATCCTTTATTTATTATTACCCATCTAAATATCTTATCCTTGTTCTCCCCGTTTCGAGCCAACTCAACCAACTCAACCTCAACCTCGATACCTCAACCTCGACGTTTCGATATCCTCGCCCGATCCATCCTGCCAGATAACCTACTTACCCAAGCACACATCCCCCGCTCTCACAAAAAAATGGCAAGTTACCACCCTCTCTTCCTCCTCCCCCTCCCCATACCCGTCTGACTAGAGAGAACCCCTCCCTCCATTCGTAGGCCGCAAACACAAACTACAAGGAAGCATTCGCTCTGTTCGACAAAAAGGGAACCGGTCGTGTCCCTACATCGTCCCTCGGCGATCTCCTACGAGCATGTGGCCAAAACCCAACAATGGCAGAGGTCGACGAGGTTGCCACCGGCGTCAAGGGTGAATGTATGCTCCCTCTCGGATCCAATAAATTTGAAAAATAAAATAAAAATAAAATAAAATACCATCATATCAGTCGCACTGACATCTCTCGACAGTCGACTTTGAGATGTTCCTGAAAATCCTTAACCGACCGGGAGGCTTCCGTGACCCCGGCCCGCCAGAAGAATACATCAGGGGTTTCCAGGTCTTCGATAAGGATTCCACAGGAGTTATCGGCGTCGGAGAGCTCAAATATGGTACTGAATCGCATATTTACCCTTGATAGAGACTCACCCATTGCGCACTGGATACTGACCCCCCCTTGCCATGACACAGTCCTGACCACGCTCGGTGAGAAATTGACGGACGCCGAAGTAACAGAGCTATTAAAGGGCATGGAGATCACAGGCCCCACAGTGAATTACATTGGTAAAGGGTTCCTCGAAAATTCACCTGCTCTATCAAACCTTACTTACAAAGACATCCCGAACACAGACTTCGTTAAAATGATTCTCGCAAATTAAGTCGCATCGCTGGCCAAAATATCCTACATGTTTGACGGCCAAGGGTGAATCTCGGACCCCGCACTCACATCACCATCATCGTCACCGTCAAATATCACTACCATCATCATCATCACTATAACATCCTGTTCACTATAAGTTTGTCGGAGGAGATCTTTTGGCAGGGTCACGCTGGCGTTGTCGGTCTGGACAGGGTATTCGCAATACATTTTGGATTGAAGCAAGAACCAAAAAAAAAAAAAGTCTGCGTTGTCGATTGTGATGAAACCTCCGTTTAATGAGCTGAGGATGTTTATCTATAACCTATGTTGCTCTGAGCCGGTAGTATCGTGGTTCGAAATCGACATTTCGACAATTAATCCTCCTTGAGCAGTTGAAGATCCTGCTCCGCTAAAGAGCCCATCCCCTCGGCCGTTGTGAGGCCCCCTGGTAGAATATAGACGTAGTAACTCTTGTTGGGTCGGCCCTTCTTCCCCCTACGGGCATCATCTTCTTCACTTTTAGATAGCTCTTCGAGACTTTCGTCGTAAATTTGATATCCGAATATCAGACGACATCTTCCACACCTCCAAAGCAGGCGCTTTTCGAACCCGTCTTCCCGCCTGATAACACACGGCCTTCTGTCGCGAATGGAAGAAAGCAGAAGAGTATAATCCTTGGGTTCTGGCTCGCCTTTCAGGTTGGCTTCGTCACCATATCCTGTGCTACTTGAGTTGTGTTCGGCAGCAGCAGACCGTGAACTTCCATCATCTCGATCCCTTCGATCGATGTCCATTCGTTCGCCCCGTTCATAGCCGTCCCCGTCATCGTCCCCATCTTCATCATCCTCATTGTCATCGCTCTCATTGTCCGAATCTGCGGACCGCGGGGGCGGTGGGAGAGGTACGATCAGGGCACCATCGATGCCAGGGGGTTGGCGACGGGGCAGCTTAAAAATGTCGCGTGTAGTCGCGAGGATCAGATGGCTGCATATGCAGTGATATGTGAAAATCCTGTATATCTATATTAGAACGGGAGGCTGGATCAAGACAGCGAGATGTAACCTACGATGGCATATCCATGCTGAGGAATGAACTGGGTTGAGGCGCTGGTTTGGGGCTTGTGGAGCGTATGTCGCGCTTGGAACACCAGCGGGTGTGACTGATCAGGGCGGCCCCCCAAACCTCCGAGAGTCTCTCCTAAACCATCCTCCTCGAGAAATCAAATTTCGCAAGCAAAAATCATGCGTTCACTTGCCCTCATACTTCCGGTTCTCGCCGCAGCTGCGAACGCTGCTCATGTCCACCAGCATGGCACTGGACAGCAACAGCCCATCGCGGAGGTCGATAAGACGAACCTCGCCAACATTCTCGGAATCGACCCGACTGAGGTGCGCTTGATAGAGCTAGAACCCGGGGTTACAAGGGAAGTTACGGAAAAAGAAAAATGGGAGCTTAAGAAGGTCTGTGACCACAAACTCTTTTCTTTCTATCTAGAAAAAATAGCTCTTCCGCAGTATATTAACACTTCTATGCGTCAAGGCTGGAACCAAGTTCATCGATATCACGGAACATGAGGACTCATATCTGCCCGCCAGCAACAAGAAGGTCTACAAGTATCCATCCAAACCACAAAATGAAGAAATCATTAGGCCTTTGCTTGCGAAGCTCGACGCTTCGAATATGAAGGCGAACTTGGAGAAGTTCACTTCATTCTATACCCGGTACTTCAGGTCGTCATCGGGTGCGGAAAGTTCACGGTGGTTGCTGTCGAAGGTGAACGACACCGCCTTCGCGAACTCGAAAGTTTCCGTCACCCCCTTCATCCACAGATGGGGTCAGAACAGTATTATTGCTCATGTGGCCCCTTCAGCCAAAACCACCAGTGAGAAGAGAGTTGTCATAGGTAATGCCCTGCAAAAGAGCAGCTCCCTGCTGACATATAGATACACTTGTACAGATGTCTAACCTTCTTCAATAGGTGCTCACCAGGACTCTGTTAACCTGCTCTTGCCAATGTTCTTGAGAAGCCCTGGTGCCGATGACGACGGCTCCGGCACTGTCACCATCCTCGAGGCTTTCAGGGTCTTGATTGGTGCAGGAATAGATTTCAAGAACCCTGGTATGGCTTCCTCACCGCTTTGGCATATCACCTCTCTTCTTTATCACTGATACTAATTGCTCAACTTGGATAAAAGTGGAATTCCACTGGTACAGCGCAGAGGAGGGGGGTCTCCTCGGCAGCCAAGCAATCTTTACAGATTACAAAAACAAAGGATATCAAGTCGGGGCCATGTTGCAACAAGACATGACAGGATTCGTGAAGAAGACTCTAGATGCCGGGCAGCCAGAAAGCGTCGGAGTTATCACAGATTACGTCGATCCCGGCCTTACAGCTTTTATAAAGAAGGTTATCACTACCTACTGCGACATTCCATACGTTGAAACAAAGGTGAGGGATCAAGGGCAATAGACCCGGGTACAGTATATTCTAACTTTGTAAAACTTAGTGCGGCTACGCTTGCAGCGATCATGCATCGGCCTCCAAGGCAGGGTACCAATCGGCGGTAAGTCCCTGAAATGCATACTCCTTTGTGCATAGCGCTAACAAAAGATCTTAGTTTGTCATCGAGAGTGCGTTCGAGCACTCCAACGATAAGATTCATACCACTGAGGATAAAATCGAAAATCTGAGCCTCGAGCATATGCTACAACATGCTAAATTGACGTTAGCACTCGCTCTGGAGTTGGGATTAGCAGATCTTGAAGAAGCCTAGATGGTCTGATTGGCTGGATAACTCGCTTGATTGTTCGATTATTTATGGTGTGCACAATACACAGGATTTTGGAATTGGTTTTTGTGTATCGAAATTGTATTGCAGCATTGCTCGTCGACTTTACGGATCAATTGAAAGACAAAAATTACCATCAGAGGTTTTTTGCGAAGATACCGCGGAGGAGTTCAGCTGGGGGTTTCCACCAAAAATCGTAAAAACAATCGTCGAAAGACGTGCTATCAGATACACCACACCAACAAGATTAAAACGCGGGTGAGGACGTCATATATCAGTACAGTATTTTCGTACATGTGTGGAGAGAAAAAGAGAAAACCCATCCGGAAAGATCGTAAGAAGCGAAAACCGCCAAAAAGACATTAAAGTGAAGGTATACAGATCGTGTAATATATGCACATTCATGAGCCAAAAAAAAAAAGGTGGTGGCAACATGCAGGGTAGAACCGACATTAGATGGCTAAATCTGATAATAAAACAAACCGGACCGTCCCTTCATTAACCCTACCGAACCCCAGGTTATATCCGAGACCGTGACGTTTCGTATGTCTAACACCGTATTCTGGGCTCTCGAATGCAATTTTTGGTAAAAAAAATAAAAAAAAAATGAAAGAACTAGGAAGATCAATTAAACCAAACCAAACGCAAGACGCCGTCGAACCGTAAAATCCCAACGGCGCGAAAAACAGGTATTAACTCTATATTTGTATTTTAAAATTTGTCGATGATGATCAGTGGGGTGTCTGCTTTATGGCGGATCACATGAGATTAATTGACCCCTAAACGCGTGTGCTGGCTGCACGCAAAGCGGTTGGCCGGCTTACTGCCCGCTCAGCCGCAAGGGCCCCTGTCGTGGTTGAGGAACTTGCTGTACGAAAGGTTGGAGGTCTGCTAGATACGCTCGAGGTGGTGCTGTTCTTGCGTGGGCTGTTTCCTGGTCTATTGAAAACTTGGTCGATGAGACGTTTTGGCCCGACGTATTCCATGTTCATCTTGACAGTGTTCCCGCGCATCGTCGGTAGTACGAGCTGTACAACCCTCTTACGACGGGAAAACTTCCGCTTGATGGAATCATCAATGAGTGCATAGATACCAGTTGCAACAACAACACTTGGATTTGTTAGTCAACTACTTTGCATTAATCAAATCATATAAGAAAGATTTTCGGTTGACTTACTCAGCAACGTCACCCATTGAGCCTACGACCGAATCATCTGTGTCATCGCAGAGCCACATAGTCGAAGGTGGTACAAACCCCCCTTTGGCTTGTTCTTCTGCAACCTCGCTTGGAGACAAGTTGTCCGGGCGGATATGAGCGATGATGTTATTGGTGGCGGTGTTGATTAGGTAGTAGGAACATGACTCCTCCTGGCCATAAACCGTGATCTTCCGTTTCCAGGCGTAACTTTTACCCCAGTATTCGAATTCGTACCGCTTGCTGCCCTTGCTTCCACGCCTCTTGAGGTCGACATGGGCATAGTTTGAGAATTCGAGCATGGTGGTGTTGGTGGGAATGCCATGATTGGTTGAATCGGCAACTACGTGGGTTTTCTGTTCGGTGTCGGAGAATTCCTCCTCGTCATCTTCTCCGGATTCGTAGCCGCTATCTTGACGAGAAAGCGCCCGATCCTTAGGGTCACTCTTGCCCATCAAAGAACTCATTAGTTTGCTTCCAGACCGCTCTAGTTTCGGGCGACCCGAAGATGGTTTAGCGTATTTCCGACGAAAGTTGACGACTTCACGGCCACATTCACGGCCGTATCGTCGGAGGACCATGTCGCGATTCTTCAGGTTGTTCATCTTCATGTGGAAGAGAGTGATTAGCCTGGCAGGCTCGGAGGAATGCGACATGTTGGTATCGACCCGGAGGTTCATATTTCCATCAAAGTCGTCGTCATGTTTTATCGTTAGACGGCGAGTGGAAGGGAATAGGTGAGCAAACAGGGGAGGGGTTGACGCCTTCGCCTCGGGGATATATTTTGGTTCGGTTCGATATGTTCGGCGTTCTTCAACATCTTCGTAAGATGCTGTTGAAGTTGAGTAGTCCCCGGACTCCCTGTCGGAATAGTAACTGCGACGGCTATAAGAGTCGTCGGAATAAGTTGAGGAGGATATTATCCTAGGGGGCGGTCCACTCGGTTTCTTCCCATCGCCAACTCTTCGTGCATATCGTGAATCCATGATTCGAAATCTCGGGGGGAAGGAAGCGACAACAACGACAGGCAAAATCACCGGCCTTGAACGGTATATATAGATACCTGAGTATGCAAATGGAAAGGGTAAAGAGTGTAGCTCTGTATAAGCGAAATAGAGGGAGACTATGTATGTGAGAGAGAGAGAGAGAGAGAGAGAGAAACGAAGGGTTAAATGATTGTTATGCGATCGATCAGATAAATGATTCCAGGAGGCAAGCCTTCAAAGCACGTGAAGGGAAGACTCAGGGAAACAAACACCGTAGAGAACGAAGGGGAATTCGAAGTTGAGGTTTGAATTTCAAAGTCGTCAGCTGTCTGACACTGAGACGAAAGGAGGTTAATGAGGAATTCGGGATGGTGCAGTGGCAAATATAAGATTTTGTGTTGTGTGGCTGAGCTCTCCGAATGAATAATCGAGAGCGGGCGGATTTGGATTTCTGTTGATTTTAGTTCGGGCTGGCTCAAGAAGTCGAAATTCAAAATAAGTTGTATTCCCGGAAGGCTGGTTACTTCTAGTTGTCTTATACGATCTTCTTAAGGCATTACCCCGATTGCCAAAGACGCTGGGCACAGGAGTTGCTTGTCAAGGTGGCGAGACTGTCGGCTGTCCCTGAGACGGCGATGGAAAACTAGGGGTGGGAAGGGGGGAAAGAGGACAGACCACTTCGATCGGTACCGCCTAATCCAAAGAGAACCTGGCTAGCTGAAAGATCGATAGACGATGAGGTGTTCTTTGAGGAAAATTTTTATATCATCGGAATCATGATGGAGAGAAAGGGGGGGAGAAGGGCAGACAGAACGTGATAGCGAGGCTTGCATGAACGGGAGAAATTAATGGAAAAGGTGGAGAAGTGATGGTGATGGATCTGGAAGATTCGGGAGGAAGGGAGAGGAAGGAGATGGGGGAAAGTCGACGAATTTTGAATATGCCTGCCCCAAGCAGTGACTTTTGCTGTGGAGAAAACTTCGATTTTACCCAGCAAGATATGCATGCATGCATGCCTTCCGCTTGGTCTGACTGGCCATGGCCGGGCAACTTGAATGAGCGGTGGGTGTGCTTGGGCTTGGGCTCAATTGCAACCCACAGCCAGGTCGACGCCAATCCGATCGCATACCGAAGCCGAAGTTTCCTCGAACGGGGCCATCTCACTGGCTTGCACTTGTGTTCGAGCTGCTGTTTTGTTCCACTCTTTGTCAGATAATCACGCAGCAGAAACTTGGGCCCCCCATGTGCCAGATCGGCTCAGCCAGCTGCCCCTTCAGCAGTTTATATGACGCAACAGAACGCTCGCAGTTACTCACTCACACCTCCGCCGCACATCGTCGCTTGACTATGTCTGTATGTATGTATGTATGTATGTATGTATGTATGTATGTACATATGTACTATTATGTAGCATTTTCAGGTACTTGGCGAGATACTGCGGTGCAGGCTTCAGACCAAGGTACAAGCACACTCTGACGTGCCAACATACATACTTAAGGCAAGTACAGCAGACATCCAAAGTGGGGAACCAAAATCCGGGAGGCTGAGTAGGAGCAGTTGTGCGTTGGAGTGTGTGGGAGTTTCGTTTGTCACACGGGGAATGATGTCGATCAGCACTCACGAAACAAGACCCCAGCACTTTAGGAAAGTTTGCCCGGTTCATCTTTACATATGGTAGACCGACGTTTGCCGATACCATACCATAATGGACCCGCGTTGTCGGCAACAACACAAGGATGCATGGAAACTATGTATACCATACCATACGGTATCGCCCCGCCAGCTGACCAAGCCGACTGCTACTAGTTGTAGTTTCGTTAGACCAAGTCCAAGTCCAAGTCCGAGATCAAGATCAAGCTTCAAGCTTTTAACAGCGAAATAAAATAGTATTCAAAAATACGCAATCAGCATTTACTACTTACCTTCATTACCCAGATGCCGAATCGACAGCTTCATCCCACGTAACGTCAACACCATCGTGGACCCACAGGTCCCCATCGACCTGATCGTAGCTCGAGCACTGTCTCAAGTGCTGGAGCTACGAAGCTCTCGAGCCCCGCATACTCTTGTCTGGTGCCACGAATGATCAATTTCCTTTTGATAATGACAGCCGCCATCCGAATCTTATCACGCCCTATCCTCGGGCATAACTCGAAGCCCAATCCACGCAGAGGACTTGTATATCTCGTACATCATCGGTCGCGTTCGAGTTCGCACCATTGTCCTATCCCACCGAGTGCACCGAACCAGCCATGGATACAATCCTTAGCCCAAACGGAAATTTCCAATACTTCCCGGAATTGGGATCGCGCCCTTCGTTCAAACCAATGGGAAAGTAGTAAATCCGTTCACTACCAGTGGATACGGAGTGTCAACCAAAAAGCGTTAATCGACAACCGGTTTCACGTATCCTCTGTAAAAAGACCTAGTAGCCGGCATAGCATACGGATTGATCACTGGAAGTATGCCGCACGAGATGTGGCCCAGAAACAAAGTCTGTTCCGCGGATCTCTTCTCAGAAGCTTGGATATCATGAGCAAGCCATGCATCCGACAGAGCATCCAGCCCAGCCCCCCTCCACAAGTAAAGGCATCGACGCCGCCCAAAACTTTAGGGCCGGAAGCCGAAAGCCAGAGTCGGCCCGCGGCAATCGATTCCTTTGTGAAGATGAACAGTATCTCGAGAGACTTGGCTCTAAATCACCGGGGCTTTGAGAGATCTTCTACAATGAAACCAGCGTCATTGGCATCTCTCGAAAAATGCCAGCAAGAACAACCTCTTGACGGCGCCCTTCTTGAACCTACCGCTAGTACGCCCGAGATAAAATCCAACGATATGCTTGACGAGCCTCCAGAGCCCAAAACAAATACAATACAACCCACCCCCAGAGAAACGACCCATCTGGCTTCTTCACCGCCAGTAGTTGGTTCTGGTACTGGCCATATCTTTCGTAGTCACACCAAAGCACAATTTGACGCACCCGATCGCATAGCAATTGATCATCCTGAATCACAGGAGCGAGAAGGATCTGTAGCCCAGGCACCTCTACAGGCTATCACCGAGGAATCTGCGACACAGGTTAATCACTCCGGAAACACATCTAAGCTTTCACCAGCAGACCTCATAGCGTCTCTCCGATATTATGATCGAAGGCGCGGGGCACTACCAGATGAGGAACCCCTCTCAGCTCAAGATATTGCCGTTCTTGAGTCATCCCGGGTCAAATTAACAGAATCAAGAAAATTGATTTCACAAGAGAGACATTTTGATAGCTCTTCCGAAAATTCTACCTGGAAAGCAAAACTTAGGAAGATCGGACTCGCAGTATCCTCCGTCGTGATCGGCGGGTATATCTTCGGCGTCGGGAACAAATTGTTAGCCGTACAAGCAGAATCAACCGGTGGAGCCGAGCTCCTCTCTGCGGTACAGCGTTCAAAGAGTAGGACGAATTAATTGCATCTTACTAGTCGGCATTCCTGAAGTCGGTGATATTTGCTTCCAAATTTATAACTCTGCCATATCATCGTCATGGCTTAAACGTTTACGTCCCACAGATAATGGTCCACTTGAACCGGCAGGCTTGTATATATGTATTTAGTGTAATTAGTGATGGAATGTTAATGAGATAAGAATTACGAGCTTGCACGTAGCCTCTCAATTAAGATTCGCCTCAGGTCAGACGGTCCGCTGTGAGTAGATAGAGAACAGAAGCCTGACCTGGAAAACAAAAGAAGCCGACCTCTTAGTCTATAGCTAGTTTGTTGATCGCTGAAGGGAGCTTGCCTGTTCTAACATAGCCATATGTAAAGAACGGCCACGATTCCTATTCTGCCGGATAATATATCAGCGAAGATATATATGGTCCGAGAATCAGGTCTTCATAACTTCCACTCCCTCCCGGCGCTCTTCAGCCCACTTTCTCCATCGACGAGGACACAAGCTCCATTGGCAATGCAGGTGATTCCATTCTCCCTCGCATATTTAAGCACATCGTCTGACTCGGAGCCAGGTTGACACCAAACCAGCCTGATTCCCAGTTCTTTTGCTTTCTCTAAGGTCTTGAGTGTGATCGATGGCGGGGTGATGATCGAAACAGACGTTTCAGATGGTGATTCGAGACCATCCAGGCTGGTTACTGTCTGCTGCTCAAGGATAACAGGGGCTTTCGGATTCACGCCCGTAGTTGGTAAGCCATGCGACAAATACCACGAAAATACTTGGGCTTATAATCAGTATACGTATGCTATACCCGGCATTCCGGCATCTTCGAGCTATGGGGCAGACACACCTTTGTAGCCGTATTTCCCTGTATCAGTCGAGGCGCCAACAACCGCGAAGCGCGGCGATGAGAAAAAAGTCTTAATAGCGGCTTCCATTTCCTCTATCTCTATGGGATAACTTTTTTCGAAGTAAGCGGTGTTTGACACTTGATGGATAATACTTATAATATGCAAACCACCCGAGGCTCTCACAGTGGTAATGGATGGAGAATTTATAAAGAGGATGGGTAGAAAAGCGGCTTTGATTAGATTAGACCGGCAATTTTTATACATGTGATTCTCAGTCTCGGCACTGTGGTTCTGCTGACGTATCAGGCAAGAGATACATTTGCAATTTGAAGAATTTCAACCGGTCTATCAGAAATATATACAGGCAGTGTATCCGTTTCCACCCTTCAATGCTTCGCCTTTCCCTCAGCTTCCGCCTGCTTGATGAACTCCCTAGAATGAAATTGTTAGCATCGCCATGCTTTGATGTACAAGCTGCCTTTTCAGACGCTCAGATACGGTATTCTAACTGAATGAATGTTTCCTCGTCCTTGCTTGTCGCCTGGATTGGGGGTGTGGACTGAGGCTTCTTACTACCTCCCATTGAGAGATAGGAGAGACCGAAAACAGTTCCCAGAGTCGCAATGGACAACTAAGACGGTTGGTGATCGTCAGAAGGTACAAGTCAAGTATGTGCTTCCTGTAAGGCGGGGCCGCCACGGACTTAGGGGACATACGATGTGGGATCCGACTTGCTTGCCGGCAATTGTATAATAAGCGACCATGTTTAAGACGTTAGGAGGTGAAGATGGAAGTTCTTTGGAGATTCAGAGGGCTCGGAGGGGTGGTTGTGACGAAGGTGAACGTCGGTAATTGCCAGACGGGAGTTTTACTTTGTCGCACCGCCACACATATATTTCTATAAAGTCTCAGTGTGTGGCAGATTATGTGTGGCACACTGTCGGTCGGTTCGGCCGTCGCCCGCACGGTCATGCGCATGCGACTGGCCCCAAAAAGGCCGCTAGCCCTCCCGCATGAATATCTGATTCATTGTTTTCATTACAATACATAAAACCACCTACATACGCAGCGCCGTGTGGAAAGTAATATCGTCGTCTGCATACATACACACTCTTTTTCTTTTCCTTACTTACAAAAAAGCACTCACTCGCATTTCCCTCCCCATCCGCCCAGGAGACACATCCATACTACGTCATCCGTACCTGCAGTCCACATCTAACGGTGACAAATGTCGAAAGAAACACCAGATCCCGTCAGTAATGCGGAAGCGTTAATAGATCAAATCGCAGACGGAGAGTAGGTGATTCTTCGTTATTGTTTTCGCTAACCGAATATCAAAGACTGTCCACAAACACTAAGACAGATTGACGCCTATAGGGCTCCAGAATCTACAGACTCCAATGTCAGATATGTGGGTTATGCGAGCCGGTTAAGAACGATCTTGGCGAGTGCCCACCGCTATGTCGCCTACACGTTAGTCCGGTCTTTCATGATGTCTAGATAAGGTTATAGAACCTTGCTGAATCGCTTCTCTGCCCCCTCGCTCCTGTTCTAGATCTGATATTGGAGAGTCTTTCCGCCCTGTTGCACATCCTTGGCTAGTCCGTTCTGCCTACGGAGTCTCCTGGCTGTATATATCAGGCATGTATAAACCTCCCGCTGGGTACGAAGTGATAGCGAATACAATTTGTCGACGATGGGTCCTAACGTACTTCCTTAGGTGACGTCGCCCACGAATCGTATAAGGCCTATCTTCGAAACCAAGAATTCCTTCACAAGCCACCTCCAAATCTGACACCCAACTCTTTAAAGTCATTCTCCTCGAGTAAACTTCCTGGCAGCCCTACTGAGGTCCCTCTCAAAGATGACTACCGTGTGGTCGGTGTTCAAAGGGCTATCTTTCAATCGGTACGTTATGATCAAAGAGAACTACTGCCGCTGCTTAGTTGACGTTCCTTGTTTCTTGATCTTGAGGCTGCTTCGATGCTCTTCCCTGCCGTTACGATACACTCTGTAGTGAAATACAGCGGTAAGGCTATGAAGGACGTAAAAAACGTTCGACTCCGGACGTGGGGCCCCATCGGGCTTGGGTTGGCGATTGTTCCAGGACTGCCTTATATATTCGACGAGCCTATTGAGCACGCCGTTAAATGGGCTTTTGAAAAGGGTATTGAACTGTATGAAAGCAAAGGGTCTCAAACATCAAATGAGAAAGAACTTTGAGATACCTGAATGCAGACTGTTTTTCATCGGTCGAGCCCTGGTATCTATGCTTAATTCATAGATAATTATCTATCCTAACTTTGTGCAAATCGGATAGGTTGGTCATATTACATTCGACAATTTGTATCATGCATTGAACTGCATGCATTAGCACACCCAAAATAGACTCTACTCTGCAGCTCTGCTATGGTTGTTTACCTTCATATAGGTTTTGTATATCCCCACACAAACGCACTTATGTAACATATGTGTTGTTCCTCCTCCGCAATGCCCTCCGGACTTACTCCTGGTGGCTGAGCCGAGTGGACCTGCACCTATCTTGGCTCTGGGCTATCCAAGTAGCACCTGGCTTCTTTACAAGATTTTTCACCTCCGAATTCAGATTACCCAGCACAATATGTATGTATATAAACTCTGGGGAAGTCTTGGAACTGTAGCAAACTCCATCCTCTGTTTGTCCCTCAATATCCATCATGGTCATTGCATAGTCTCTTAGCTATGTGCCCATTTCCACCAGGAAGTGCTTGTGTATACATACATGTCAAGAGACAAAGTACCATCGAGTTAGTTACCAGACTATCAATACTGGATCCCAGGAATTGCATTTGCATGAGATTTGGAATGCGGGCACGTGATGGATGATCGTGTGTTGGCTCTCGCAAGCCTCTTCGTCGATCCCTGAAGCTGTGTTACCATAACAACACAAGCAGCCAACCCACGTGGGGCAACTTGCTCTCGTTGCTGAGGAAACATGCCGCCCGAGTTGGGCTGCGTCGAATAAACATCCAACAAGCAGAGACCGGACCTCAGCCCAATAGCAGAGCTGCAGCACACCCAACGCAGCGAGCGATACGGCTGTTGCGATGTTATCGTGCCGCAATTGCATCCATACATGTACATGTAACATCAGCCTCGAGGGGTGTCTGCATCTCCCGCCATCATCCACCACCCTTGCCTTGTTTGGTCGTCAATACCACTTCCTGCTCAGGTAAGTCCGTTTTGTTATCCATATAAGTATATATGGACGGGCGGGCGCGCCTGTCACCTGTTCCCAGTTCGTCCAAGATGATACTCTAATCTACTTCAGTAGCTCGTCGACACGGACAATTCACATACCCCCTTACTTACTTTTTGCTCATCTGCGTCGTACCTATCCAGCAGTTTACTTACTTTACTTAACCAAATACATAGCTACCTCATTTCTCCCGAGAGACCTTTCACTCAATCTAAGTATCCATATCTCGGCCCATACTCCGCAAATTGATCTTTGCATTCTCCTCCCAACGCCGAAATCCCACTTCATTCCAGTCTTTATTTCCAGCGATACCATTGAGCTTGAGCGGGCACACATAGCTTGACCGTCCTTTCCGATTCTTGAAGCTCAGCATTGATCTTCGTGATCGAGGGCGAAATTTAACCTGATCTGCGCCATTTTATCATCGTTGCTGCCATGGACAACCCTCCGGGCTACGATTATAACAGTGGCAGTCGGGATGGTTATGGCTCGCAGCGAAGAGTTACCGGACAGCCTTCGTCAGGGAGTGTCAGAATGATGGCACAACAATTTGAGCCGGTACATAAACCGTAAGTGAATGTCGAGATGTTAGCTGCCGTTTCGAATTTTGATTTCAACATTGCGAAGCGAAAACTTCTCAAGATGAATATCCATCTTGAAGCTTCGTATCCTCCAAATTTACTCAGAAATATTGGCACCTATCGGCGGCCTTATGTCGAATCTGTTGCTGACTCGGATTTACTGCCTTCTGGTCACAGACCTGCCACGCCGCATCGGTCATACCGACCCGTCTCTCCAAGCTTGATGTCCCCTTCAAGGACAACGACACCAGTCTCGCTCAGACCAACTTACAACCAGGCCTACCCGCCATCAGCAACCTCTCAATCCCCTCGTCCTTGGACGCCTGCGCAGGGCCATTCGAACGAGGAGCGTCCCTGGACTCCGGCTACTAGAACAACAGCGGACTGGCGGCGGCCCCAGGCTTCTCATACATACGAACCGCTTGATTTGAATGGTAGTCCAAGACCTTTGACGCCCGGTGTTTATAGTACGACATCGTCCGTAGATTCGAGACCACTACCTCGGCCGCCACCACTATTATCCTCCAAGAAGAAGGATCATAGGGATGACTTTAGTTCTCTTGCAAGCACATCAGCGGAGACTTACGAAACAGATTCCTACGACGAGGATGAGGATGATGAGGACGACGACGACGACGACGAAGATGAAGAAGATGAAAGCGTCTTCGAGGATAGGAGGGATGGCAAGCCAACGCTGAGGTCTCACAAATCAAGTCTAAGCACGACTTCAGATGACGTTACTATCGAAGGGGACGATGATGACGTCTATAGAAAAGTCGATGAAGAGGACCTCGGGGAGGCGTCCATTGAAGCCGGCGGCCAACACTATGGTCCCGCTCCCTCAGGAGCAACAGAGAGGCGACACCGAAAAGCCCAGAAATCCCAAAAGCAGGTTCGTCTCGTCAATGGCGAGTTTATTCTCGACACTAAAATCCCGTCGATCCTACACTCTTTCCTCCCTCGTCGGGACGAGAAGGAGTTCACGTCTATGAGGTACACTGCCGTGACATGCGACCCCGATGACTTCATCAATCGGGGTTACAAACTTCGTCAGAATATCAACAAACGAGATACCGAGCTCTGCATCTGCGTTACAATGTACAACGAAGATGAAATTTGCTTCACAAGAACTATGCACGGTGTGATGCGAAACATCGCACATATGTGTTCCCGTAGCAAATCTAGGGTGTGGGGGAAAGACGGATGGCAAAAAATTGTCGTATGCATTGTCGCCGACGGGCGCAAAAAGATACACCCTAGAGTTCTGGATGCTCTGGCCGCAATGGGCTGCTATCAGGATGGGATTGCGAAGAACTCAGTCAATGGCCGAGAAGTTACGGCCCACGTCTACGAATACACGACGCAAGTATCTTTGGACGCTGACCTGAAGTTCAAGGGAGCTGAAAAGGGTATTGTCCCGGTTCAAACGATCTTCTGTCTCAAGGAAAAGAACTCGAAAAAGTTGAATTCGCATCGTTGGTTCTTTAATGCATTCAGCGCTGCTCTTGACCCCAACATCTGTATTTTGTTGGACGTTGGGACACGGCCTGGTGCTACATCTCTATACCACCTATGGAAAGCCTTTGACACGAATTCCAACGTTGCTGGAGCCTGCGGAGAGATCAAGGCCATGACCGGTAAAGGTGGTTCGGCCCTCCTTAGTCCGCTCGTCGCATCACAGAATTTTGAGTACAAAATATCCAATATTCTCGATAAACCTTTAGAATCTGTCTTTGGATATATTACGGTTTTGCCAGGTGCATTCTCGGCATACAGATACTATGCCCTCCAGAATGATCCGGTGACGGGTCACGGCCCGCTCAGCCAATATTTCAAAGGAGAGACGCTGCACGGCCGAGACGCAGACGTCTTTACCGCAAATATGTATTTGGCGGAAGATCGTATCCTCTGCTGGGAATTGGTTGCAAAGAGAGGAGAGAGATGGGTGTTGAAGTATGTGAAAAGTGCAACAGGTGAAACCGATGTTCCAGGTCAGTACACAGCTCTCCCTAAATAGTTCTGATACATTCTAACATGGCTGGTGCGTTTAGATGCCGTCCCGGAATTTGTTTCTCAGCGTCGAAGATGGCTCAACGGTGCTTTCTTCGCCGCAATTTACAGTTTAAGTCACTTTAAACAAATATGGCAGACAGATCATTCTATTATAAGGAAAATTCTATTACACGTTGAGTTTTTTTATCAATTTATTTCGCTTTTGTTTACCTTTTTCTCGCTGGTAGGTCTTTCCCGTCTATTGAATGTCTTATTTTCGAGATGCTTATTATCCCTCTAGGCAAATTTTTACCTCACTTTTTACTTTGTGGCTGGTGCTCTTACCGACGATGCCATAGATCCATTTGGTCATGGCTGGGGCAAAAGAATCTTCATTTTTATGAAATTCACTGTCACCCTTCTAATATGCACACAGTTCATTCTTTCACTCGGAAACAGGCCCCAGGGGTAGGTTGATCTTAGGCTGAACAATTTGAAAGCATCAGGGCTAACAACT
The DNA here is from genome assembly GCA_036971165.1 of Arthrobotrys iridis. Taxonomy (NCBI): domain Eukaryota; kingdom Fungi; phylum Ascomycota; class Orbiliomycetes; order Orbiliales; family Orbiliaceae; genus Arthrobotrys; species Arthrobotrys iridis. Next base: position 2,301,991 of record JAJTTS010000003.1, read on the forward strand.
GCGACGTCTAGAGCAAAACGACTATTCTTCTGGTCGATGGTAACCTTTGGATTCATCATGGCATACACAACTTCCGTAGGTTTCTATCTTGTGATACGTACAGTCACAAGCAGTCCCGAAGAGTTCCAGGCTGGAAATAGCCTATTCTTGAACATGGTTGTCTCGGTTTGTTCCACGGTCGGCCTATACTTTTTGATGTCCATTTTATACCTCGAACCATGGCACATGATCACTTCGTCCGCCCAATACTTTGCTATGTTGCCGTCTTACATCTGCACTCTGCAGATTTATGCATTCTGCAATACTCACGACGTAACATGGGGTACCAAAGGAGACAACGTTATCAGTACGGATTTGGGTGCCGTCGTAAATGAAAAAGGCGACATCGCCAACGTTGAGCTCCCATCGGAGCAGCTTGATATTGACTCAGGATATGATGAGGCTCTGAGAAATCTCCGTGATCGAGTAGAGGTTCCATCGGACCCACCAAACCCAAATCAGCTCAAGGAGGACTACTACAAAAACGTTAGAACCTATGTGGTTATCTCGTGGATCATCGCCAACGGTCTGCTTGCAATGGGTATCACGGAAGCTTATAGCACTGAGAATGTCGCAAATAACTTTTACCTGACCTGTAAGTCCTCCTCAATTCGAATCATCACACCTGCAGATTTTGTAAACTCTAACGCCGTTCCTCGTAGTCATCCTATGGTCCGTAGCTGGACTCGCCGCCTTCCGGGCGATCGGATCTTGTGCATTCGGTATCATTAACATTGTGCACATGCTTGTCCAAGGACGGTACAAGATGAAAACGGAGCCAAAAAAGAACCCATTGAACAAGCTGAAGAAACCTTCATGGAAACTTGGAGGTGGAAGCAGTCTGGGCAGTGTTATATCGAGCAAACTAGGTCGTTGAAATCAAAGATTTTTTGCTTTATAGACATCTTGCTCTCAAGAGATATTTTGGCTGGCTCAGATTTGTGAACAAGGACGGCTGATATCGATGTATAAACGGGGTTTTCAAGGTTGCATTGGAGTCATCGGCGTTTTGGCATATTGATTTTCTTTTTTATGGTTTGGCGAATGCATCTCATCATGACAGATATTTGGCAGATATCTCCTGGTAGATATCTCATACCCTGAATTTTTCTCCTTGCTTATTCTATACTTACCTCGATGTTTCCCTGCTCTCCTGTTCCTATTTATGTCATTCTGCTCGATGTACCTATTCTGTCCTTCATGATAATTTATGGTGAAGAGCGCGTGCATCCGCTCTTAAGATCTTCTGTCTTTGAATATCCAGATACCTGACTCCTGTTTATCCTATATATTTTAATTACACTCGCTTTTGATATCGATGTATCGCCTTTGCCTCTAGCATAGATACCGACTACCATACCGATGTTCAAGATCCAGACGATTTTTCCTAGGCGTCCAGACATTCCTCACGATTAAGGCTATCATAAATGTTATCCTGTAGACCTATTATCATATTATTTGAATGCCAAACCATCTGAAATCTAGGTAGTGTACTTGTACAAGTAATCCGTCCAAGAGCCGCAAAAAGCTAATCAATCAAAAGCAACCGAAGAGCGCCATCCGTATGAAAATACACTACGCAAGCTGCTGTCTAATCCCCCCTATTTTCAACCCAAAACGAGCTAGCCATCTCGCTTAGTCTACTTAACGCTCTGGCGAATGCAAACCTCTCCTCGTCGCCTGTGAAGATACTGCTTTCTTTCAGCGTATCCATATTCATGCCCAGGTCATCCATAAGCATCCGCATGGCGGGGCTAAGGCCTTGGGCCGCATCGCTCTTTTGTTGGCCGTCCATGGAGTGAGCGAGCTTTCGGTCCGCGATGAAGATGTGGCTGATCGGGACTTCACAAGTAAGAACAAGCGCCGCCTAAGGGTGCAAAGTCGAATTAGTACGGATAATCTAAGAGGAGGTGTGAACAGAATTCAGTACCGACCTTAGCATCATATATCGAATCGATAAATGTGATGAATCTTCGTGCTACATCTCTCGTGTTGATATCCATTGTAGGCACGTTTTCCACTACAAATGCATCGTAGTGTCTTGTCAACTCAAGATAATCTGCCGCACTGGTCGGCTTGCCGCAGATATCTTGAAAATCGAACCGTGCGGCTCTTCCACTGGCGGATGGGATTTTGATTTCTCGGCCCCATATCAATTTGGTGTCCGGATGTGGTGGGTCTTTCGGGTCACCGAGATACGAAAACCATTTATTAGCATGCGCGACGGCGGCATCGTTGAGTCCGAAGTGATACACGCCAGATGCGGGACGAGCTATCTTGCGGTAATCCGTCGGCGAATCGAGATTGAGGACCTCGAGTCGGGTTTGAAGGAGTTTTATGCAAGGGATGAATGATTCCCGCTGGATGCCGTTCTTGTAAAGGTCATTTGGATGCCTGTTCGACGTTGCCACCATAACGACCCCATGAGAAATCATTTCCTCGAGAAGCCGTCGCAGAATCATGGCATCGGCAACGTCGGTACACTGAAATTCGTCGAAACACAACACACTCGCGTCCTCTGCAAGGTCGGCGGCAACAAACGGCAGGGCGTCGAAGGAGGACCCATGCTTCAATTTTTCCCTGTGCATCCGTCTGTGGACATCCTGCATGAAAGCGTTGAAATGTATGCGCTTTTTTCGGAGAATGTTCGGTGGCAGGGTGAGATAAAACATGTTCATGAGCATGGTCTTGCCCGATCCGACATCTCCGTGAAGATACAGGCCAAGGGGCGTATTTTCTGGGTCGTATGCGGTTTTCGGGACCTGAACCCTTTGCTGGAAGAGACCGGAGAAGTCGAATATCTTGGGGGCGATTGAGGTGTCATAGGAGAACATGACATTGCCGTGACGGCTCAGCATGTCCTGGTCGGCATTGGGAGCCTTTGTGGGACCGAGGAAGGACGAGAGCTTGTTTGGTTCTCATAGTCAGTTACACAGCATCCCGGTAACAGGCACGTATGGTTAAGTCTTACCAGTCCTTTCTTCTGATTCGGCGGCTGGATTTGTGGATGGACTACAACAGGGGGGGCATAATTGGCGAGTTGGTCATGCAGGTCTTGCAACTTGACCACGATCTCTATATGGAAAAGCAGAGAAGAAAACAATTTAAAAATTTTTTAAATTAGCTCTCCAGCTTTCCTAGGTGGCTTTTTTTGAAGGTGAGTGAATAATCGGGCTCACGGCTTACTTCGTTGATGGTTATCATCGCGGAGTTTCCCTTCACTGACAAGTTCCTTGTACTTGTCGATAGGGCCTGGCGTTTCGGAACGTTCTGGTTGCTGCTCTGGGTAGTAGTCTGGGGGGTTTGTTAGTCAGCGGCGAGGGAATTAAACAGAGAGATAATTATAAAAAAAAAAAAAAGGAAGAAGAAGAAGAAGAAGAAGAAGAAGAAGAAGAAGAAGAAGAAAAAGAAGAAGCAGAAGAAGATACGGAAGGCCGGCATGAAGACATACCGTCTTCATAATCCTGTGACACAGCTTGAGCCATCGCCCCTCTCTTCTGGATAGAAACAACTGGAGAGCCCATCCTGAGCGGTCGAGGCTTCCTGGCCTGGGACGACACCGAAGCCGTCGAGAACGAGCGTGTTGGCGGATGTGTTGGATTTCTGTCGGCGAGAGGACGGCGGCATCGGCCGCAGACAGACTGGAGTCTTCGATTTCCGAGGCCCGGGCGAGGAGCCAGAAGTGCCCGTTGGAGCTGGAGAGCCGAGGCGGAGGCGGATATTCTCGCAGCGACGGGCTCCATTTTTTTGCGATTGTATTGTTTTATTTTATTTTACTTTATTTTATTATTCTATTCGAAAACGAGAAGGAGCAAAAGGTTACCGGCGCTGTCGTGGTTTACAGAGAGATGCTGGTGAAGAATCCATATGTGGTGTTGCCGCTGGGTTTTCGGTGTTGAAGTGTGTCAAAGCGGAATATTTGATCGAAACCCTCGCATTCGAAGCAGAGTTGACGTCGGTTGTCTCCCTCGTTCGGCTCTTGGACAAGAGTATCTTAAAAAAGAAACAAACTATCGGAAGGAGAAGAACAAGAACAAGAACAAGAGGAAAAGGAAGAAGACAAGAAATAAAGGAAAGAAACCTGAAGAAGAAGAGGAAGAAGAAGAGGAGAAAAACACCCAGGAAAGGAGCGGCATTCAAGGGCCCCTTCGGAAATCCAGACCGATCACATCACGAGGAAGAGGTAAAAATTTTTTTTTTTTTGAGACTGTCTGTCCATTCATTCCTTCCCTTCGGACGGCAGCGCCGCGGCAAACGCTTCTCTCCTCGGGCTCTCACTTTCGAGTACAGAACTCGAGGTAGTACTTGCTTCAGCATCAAAGTACTCAGCTCAGCACTTAAGTGGACGGTTCTCGCCACTTCTGCATACGGGCGTACATACACACACACGACACTGCCGTCTGTGGACGTCGATTCCGAATCTTTCAAAAAAAAAAATAATTTCTGCACTGATCATACGATATTGGTCCCCGGATTTCCGCTGCTGCCCCCGCCTTCATCGACCATTCTTCTAACCTCGGAAACCGGCCGACTGACCGGATCGCTAAAAAAGGTTCTCAAGTTCCTGGTTTGACATCATTCGCAAGTCCAGTCGCAACGTGATTGGTGGTCCGGTGAAATCCCTCGTGATTGGTCCCACGCCGATATGACCCATTGCGTTAGCGATTTCCCAATGGGGGGAGACCGTACCTGACGAGCACCCGCTTCGATGGGTTCTTGTGATGCAGCGGAGCATACCAAATCGAGTGTGGTCTCGTATCGATATAGCAATATAAGTGTAGGGATCCAAGCTGGATATGGCTTGTCCGTTCGTCGTAGCATCTAAACAAGGCATCCAAGCACACAAGCAATTACCCAAGTAACGCACTTGGCCGAATCTTGTCGACGAAAGCAGCCCTGGTGTGTTTCAACGTCCGACATGTCGACGTAACAGATGACATGCATGGGGCCACCGAACATTCGCAATTCGCGGAAGTGGAAATGGAAATAGAAACAAACAAAACCGATTCTTTCCAGACCAACTTCGCGAGCATTCCAAACAGGTGTTATCGATTAAAGTTCACCTCGATCACTTGTTAGCGCGGCAGGCTGTGTCCATTTCCGTCCTCCTCATTTCAACCTGCCACGTTAGCAAACGAGAACCCAAGAATAATGCATCACGTCCCGAAATACTATCCTCGCAAAGGGTGCGAGCATTCCCGTCATCGGTTAATATGTTGGGGTACATGGACTTGAGACCATCTTGGCCATCTCAAAGTCCAACTTCCAACGCAGCAGCGATATTCCCTTGTTGAGCCGGCTTGGTCGTACATTCTTGAGTACTTATACATAGTAGACATGCTTTTACAGGTCACTGACAGAAAGAAAGATAAATAAATAAAAATTGACCCAGTCTATGTACTGATGTAAACTGTGCATACATACATACATACATACATATGAGCTCGTTTGTGGGAGATGTGCTGGACCGCTGGTGTGTGCTTGAGGGAAATTTTGAGAAACACACAAGCGTCTCATCCATATGGATACAGGTTTGGCCGGGATATCCATGCCCCAAACGGCCTGCAAGGGTGACAACGGCCGAGCGGAGGCGGCTTCCACAGCCTCCTCTTTTTAAGAAAAGTCTGTCTCGAATGTGAAGCAGCGGAGAGAAAGAGAAAGAAAGAAAAAAAAAAAAAAAAAAAAAAAAAAAACCACACCCGGAGTGTTCCTGCATGACAAGACCCTTTCCAAAGCAGTATGGATGTCGACATGTTGCAAACTTCTTTAAAATTTAATTATTTATATTCTTTTTACAGGATTCAGACATTGATGCACGCATTGAACTGTCAGAGTAAAGGTGACTTCCCTCCGAGATGGCTCGCCTAGGAATCAGGTGTGCTCCGCCTTTGTACGACGATAAGAATCCTTCCTCTACATAGGAAAGAGCGCTGGACCGTTTTCTTCTGCGCAAGTCGGAAGGCGGTTTGGACAGGAAATCCTCGTATGTGTGCATGTGGTGTTTTATTTGTAGACTGACGAGAGACGTGCAGGGGCGATTTGGCGGTTTTGAGGCTGCAGCCCCCCTTTTTTGCATCCCAGCGCACAGCCCGTGTGTAATTTCCGGGTGGTGGAGAAGTCACCCACCCTTCTATGTATTAAGATTGCGCCTGCAGAAGGATGGCAATTGAGGTGGTTCCCCTTGTTCCTGTTCCTGGAAAGTCTTCCCATGCTAGGTCGCTGCCACTCGGAACAACAGAAGCTTAGTGTCCTCTCTTTGAGATCCATTTCTGGGACATGCTTTGTTAATAACATTAGTCGTGCTATTAATTTTGGAAAGAAGGAAAAAACAAAAAAAAAGTGGGAAGGCTTGCTCTCACCGGTTTTTTTTTTTTTGTTTTTGGAGCCAAATACATCCATCCATTCCTCTCCGCCCTGCCTCCTTATGTACCCGCCATTTCCCTCCTGACTCCGAAATAGCGATCTTCTTCTGCAGACCGTAGGTTATTGGTGTTGGTCAGTTCTTTCTTGCAAGGTAAGCTGCTTTTCCCCCCTTGTGTACGCTTGACTTCCTTTGGTACCGGATCCATCGTTCCCATCGACATCGTTTTTTTTCCTCTCGAAATTGTCGTTCGAAGCCGATATCCCGGATGATGACGACGACTTTCGACTTCGACTTCCAACAACAACAACACGGCTTCTTGAAGAGAACTTTTTTGGGTCAGAACGGAGAAACAAGGCCGAAAGTTAGTACAGGGAGGAAGGGATCAGAGACGAGAGCATATTGGGGAAGGAAGCATTCGGGCTCAACAAACTCGGTACATGCTGTTTGAAAAAAAAAAAAACTTGAAAAAACTTGAAAAAACTGGGGAGTAGGGAGTAGGGATAGAGGGCAGCAGAAGAAGGACTCTTGGACATCCGACGGTCAGGAGAAGGGAGGTGAAGAAGGGAAACACAACTTGACGACTCCACAGGCTCTCCAATATCGATATTGATATCGACGACGATATCCGTGACACCGCTGGACGGTCGAGCTGCGAACTAGTGCTTGGATGAACAAGTGAATGAGTGATCGATCGATTGGAAGCTTACTTGACGACTTCAGAATAGATCTCGGCTGGGATACTCCCGCTTCAATTCGACCCAACAGCCCCTTCTCGCTGTCTATGAAAATATTCACCGTCGCTCTTTTACGGAATCCATAGGTTCCGGTTTTACATTCATCGTCGTTCTTTTCAATCGCTTTCAATCTGCTTTTCGCTATTCTGGTGGAGACTGTTGTCCTTCACCGTCCACTCTTTTGAAACCCCATTCGGTCAGTGCAGTGTTCCGCCCCCTCCACCTCTCCGACGCATCGCATCCTTCTATCGTTCCCCGTTCTTCCCCAATCGATATCCACTTCATCTCTCGCTCAATCGCAATGGTTCAACCCGCTGACGTCCAACCCCAGCTCGAATAACTCAATCCACTCATTCTTCTCGCACCTCGCTAGGTTTCTGGTATGTGGAACATCATTCTTGACCCACCCCGATGAGCGATCTTCCTAACAATCCCGTGTGCAGTTGATACCAGAACCACCTTGATTCTATCCATATCTTTGTCTCGGATCCCGATATCTTTTCATGTCCTAAACTTACCCAAAGATCAAGTAAGTGTGCGATTAGCTGGATTGGGTGGGTTCCTTTCCCTGTTTGGGTGAGGGACCGAGAAAGATGCATTGCTGACACCGAGACCTGTATCTGCAGCCTCACTTCAATCAAGATGAAGCGACCCACTACCATGTTCCTCGTCTGCCTCTTTCCCCTCCTTGCTCCGACCCTTGCCTTCGCTCATGCTCGCCCTCACCCTCATCCCCATGCCCGTGCTGCAGGAGCCCGTCCAGGCATGGTCGATGTCGAGAAGCTGAGGCTGAAGCGTCAGCTGCCTGTCCTGAATGACACTATCGTTCCAATTGAAACCGAGACAACCTCATCCACCACCTCGTCCACCACATCACCACCGCTTACCACAACTTCCAAGTCATCGACCATCAACCTTGACGACATCCTATCTTCAATTGAGTCCGATGTTCTTGGGGGCAGTGTAACAACTGTGGCCACAACCACAACCACGAGCTCTGAGCCAGAGACCACGACCACGACCACGACTTCTGTTGAGGACTCCACAAGCGATACGTCAACAACTAGCGCCGCCACAACCTCTCGAGCGGACTCGCGAGTGGATGACACTTCCTCCTCAAGCGCTGCCGACTCCGAAACAACATCAACCACAGAACCGTCACTACCAACTTCGATCCCAAGCGGAACAGTCACTTCTGGGGTCACTACCGGCCTGAACACACCCAGTCTCACGGTCCAACCTCCAATCCCCGTCGAGACCACTTCAGAAACTTCTTCCGAGGCCGACACGACCACTTCGGTCGCTTCATCCACAACTCGATCCCAAATTCCCATCATTGACACCCTGTCAGATATTCTCACGTCCCTTCTCGGACCGGACTCGACTACAACGTCGAGCGACGCGCAGACAACTACCAGCGATGCGGATGCCACTACAACCGCTGAGAGCACAGAAGCATCAGAAACTTCGTCTTCGGACAGGACTACCAGTGCTAGGGAGACCGCTGCCCCAGAAACCACGACCGCTGAGCCAACAACGGCAGACCCAGAGTCGACCACAGAGGCCCCGACCCCCAGCAAGACCGGCTTAGATGATATCCTCTCATCCATCCTGTCTGACATTACGTCGGTAATTGACGATGTTACCACTCTGCCCCCAAATGCCACGGATATCGTCCCGACAACCGCGCCGGATGTCACCAGCACTCCAACTGACCTCCCAACGGACCTCCCAACGGATCCCCCAACCTCTACTGATGTTACTACCGATGTTACCACTGATGCCACCCCCGGACCGACCAGCGAGCCGACTGCGGACACGACAACAGTTGACCCAGGCACTGCTACAACTGAGCCACCAGTTGAGACCACCCCACCCCCAGATACTACGGTGATCTCCACAGATAGCCCATCAAATTCGACCAGTGACCCCACGACTATCACGGATATCCCACCACCTGGCTCTACCACGAGCTTGCCCACCGAGATTCCAACCACAACCGACGGAGTCCCATCTACTAGTGTGAACACGGATGTTCCTGCTCCAACTACCGCTTCAGGCAACTCAACTGTTACCCCACCAGAGACTTCAGCAACATCAGGAGCTGTGGAGACAACCCTACAACCAACAGTGACTACTGCCGATCCCTCGTCCGTTGCACAACCGAGTTCAGTAACTGCCAGCCCTTCAACAGTTACATCTGAGTCCCAGCTACCGCCTGATCTCGATACATCATCCCTTTGGTTCGGAACCAGCCTCGTCACTCAGGGTACTCCGACTGCATCTGGTCTAAGTTCTGCTATCAGCACCGCAACGACTCTTCCCAGCGGCGTGCCCGAAGTGATCGCACCACCCGGAGGCGTTCCGGACGAGCCTAACAATTCGACACTCGTTCAGATTGGGTTTACCCGCGAGTATAACTATGCTTTCGTCTCCGACTCCCTACAATCTGCCGCCCAAATATGTGATTTCCTTCCAAAGGGTCTTGCCGATGGGCTTGGCATTCCAAGAGACCAGGTTCGTATGCATACGCTCCAACCACTCCAGTCTGGGCTAGATTATATTGTGACTCTTGGATTGGTTTATATCCCCACCATTGCCTTCCCCAAGCTCGAGTCCGACATTCACATCCCGTTGTCCGATCTCTATAACAATAGGAATCCTACAATCAGGCAATTTATGAACACCATCGATCCCTCGATTCCTCTCAAGCCCGGAAGCGAAATCGCTCTCATGCCACCTAGCAATACTGGTGGCTCGGGTGGTGACTCTAGTGATCCATCATGGGTCAAGGATGGTGACAATATTGTGGATGGCAGTCAAGCTACCAGCACCGCAGGTGTAGATCAGATCGATGGTGCAGACCCTTACAGCGCCAAGGCAAGCACCGGAGATAAAACCACCCCGAAGACCATCACAATTGGTATTGCTTCAGTTGGTGCTGCTGCTCTTTACGGAGTGGCCATGTACTTCCTTGCCAAACGGTACAGGCGAAACCGCTTGAGCCATCGCCGATCACAGTCACTCCCTGGTGGCGGAATCGAGCCACCACCGATGTCGGATATGCGCTCTTCCGGGGCTCTATCTCCAATGATGAGCACCCATTTCTTTAACAACGGAAGAACTACCCCGACCACTCCAGTTGGAAGCGACAAGCGCGGCAGCAAGGGCAGTAAGACCAGTGCACGAGGCCAGATCTCAGCTCCGATGATGTCTGAAAATTCGCTCGGTTGGGACTGAAACGATTCGATTTGACGACCGCGACGTCACTAGCCAAGCCAGCATTTGTTCGACTTTAATCTCTCCATTATGACGACCAGCGAAGTTTCTTTCTCGTCCTCCAGAATCTGGTTGTCACCGGTCTTCTTTTACCAAGACAGTGAGAAACGATATCAATTTCGTTCCGTATTTCTTTTGTGATTCATTTAATTTTCTCTGTTTCTATTTTTTCCTCCTTATTTTTTCTTCTTTCTCCTGGCAATTTACCTCATACCCTTATACATTTCGTCGAGTAGCTTGAGCTTCGGAGCCCGTTGTTCCTTATTAATATATTTTCTTTGTTATCTTCCTGCATTGCCCCTTGTAGTAATGTCTCTTCAGTTCTTTCGGTGGTGCCTCGAAGCTCCGTATGAGCGGCAAACTGTTCAGTGCCAGGTTTTCAGCTCCCTTCTCGGCTGATACTTTTGTGTTTTTTTCTTTTTTTTCTTAAACAAGCGGAATAAGAACCGGAGACTGGGGATGATGTTCGAAGGAAGGGGGGCGTGTGGGGGAGATCTGTAAGATAGTTGGAATGAAAAGGATGTTTCCATTAAAAAGTTCCCCGAATTTACATATAAATCTAAATTTATCCGCTGGGTTCCGTTTTGAAAACTCTCTCACAGAAAGCTAATCTATAAAGTATTAGGTTATGATTCGACGTCGCCGCGCTGGGCTCGACCTAACTTTTCTATTATTTTGTTGCTTAAAAACATTCTTCTTCGTGATCCCATTTGTTTACTTGGATGCCGGTTACAACTTACCACACCAGACCGAACAGAGCCCCTGCAGCTCCGAATTTGGTTAAGTGTCGATGCGGGCTCACAAACTTTCGTTACAAACCGGATTTGATGGCATAGTATTCAAATTTGGAATATAGGCAAACTTCCCTATAGCTCATAGCATGATTAAGTATCTAATGATCTAATTATACTACTGTTTCCATGAGATCTATTCCAACCGTCTTCAAAGCATCTACGGCCCAAGCTGGATATTCGGCTTTGTTATAATTGTAGATCTTGCCAAAGAATTCTTTGACAAATTTTGGATAAGTCCCGGCAATGATAGCTGTCCGCGCCTTTCGCATCAAGTCCAACAAATAGTAAACATTATGCATTGTCAGGCTGTGAGAATAGTTAGCGCCACGGGTCTAGGAATTAGAGAAGAGGTAGTGCTTAGACGACTCACACATGAGCTCCCGCTGTCTCCTTGCCTGTCAGGTGATGTATGTATGCCTTGGTCACGCCAATTCCTCCACTTTCCTTTGAGCGACAGCATGGACAGTCGCAGTCCTCGTCAATTGGCGAGAAGTCCGCGGCATATGAAGCGTGACGAAGATTCAAGGTACCCCTCGAGGTCACCGCATTCCCAAAGCGAGCAGTCCGTGTAGGCCACACGCAGTCAAACATATCGGCACCTAAGGCGACCGAAACAACAAGATCCTCCGGGTAGCCCTGCCTCATTTATTAGTCCGATCGGAGGGGGGAAAAGGATTCTATTTCCACAAGGTAGAGTGCTTACCACTCCCATCACATATCTTGGTTTCAGGTCAGGCAGCATTTCGGTGCATGTCCTCACGCTGGAAATTCACTGTTAGTCCCGGGGTACCACCAAATATAAACAGGCTCGGTTTCTTACACTGCACAATATTTTGCCTTTTCTTCACCACCACTCAGACCCCCGATAGCAATACCAGGCGTATCCCTCTTGACCATCTCCTTCACACACTCCCTTCGAAGATCAAGATCAAGACCACCCTGAATGATACAAAATAGATTTTGCTTCTCTGGATACTTGTGTGCTTCGATGCACCTGTCTAACCATCTTACTGACCTGTGCATCGCCTCTACCATGCGCTCCTTGTCGGGTGATGTCGTTGCAATGACATCATCTAACTGCATCATAATGTCTGACCCGATGCTATTCTGCAATGACATAGAATGCTCTGGAGTGAGAAGCCTGGATATAGGTTAGAGCAGCTGCGTAAGGATCGATCAAGGAGAGCCTTAAGCTTCTTACATCGGACTGCCATCATGCGGGCTCAAGAATCTGACACCCTCCTCTGTGATCTTGGCTAGTTTCAACAAGGATACCATTTGGAATCTGTCATGGCTCCGTTAGCGACAGGGTGAGGATCTGGTAGTTACAACGATAGAAATTTGACCAACCCACCACTATCTAGCAATATTTGTACCAGATTAGCCTATTAATACATTGGTTGGAATAGGTGCATTGTTTCCTACCTGTTAGAATGTTGTGATTCCAGGATTGAAGGCGATGGGCTCCACCAACAGCATCAAGAGTAGCCTGGCCTGGTTTAAGGCCCCTATGAATATGTTGCAGATTTACTTAGAACTTTGTGGTTCTAAAAGTTCATTGAAATAAGGATCATACAGATGGTAGGTGTTATTTAGACAAAGGCGGCACCCGAGGGATTCTAATTGTTCAGGAGTGAGACCTTTCAAACTTGCCTGTGTCGCTACTGGCATAAACATCGGTAGCTCGACTGAGCCATGCGGGAGGGTCATTGTAGACGCCCGCGCTCTGGAGACCTAATCTTATGGTCAGCATCTTATCTTTTTCCTGCAGCTAGAATAAACTTAGAAAAGAGCATACCGAGCATTTCGCGACCAGTTCAAAACTTAGAGCAGCCTTCTGTTGGGCCATTTTGAGCATTTACCTAGGTATCTATTACTTCCAGGCTTTGGAGGGTTTGTGTGTTTCTTTGTA